>BHFV01000361.1:0-28765 GCA_003568905.1 Trebouxiophyceae sp. KSI-1
GGGGGGGGGGGGGGGGCTTTCGGGCTGGCGGCGGCCGCGGGGGCAGTCGCGACAGGAGTCCTTGATGGGAATGAATACAAACGCAGGTAAAAGGTAGAAATTTCTCCTGGAGAAGTGGAAAACCCGAAGGGAGCGTTCTCCCGAATGAACTGGCATGTTTTGTGCAGGGAAAGTTTTGCGCATGCCCCAGGAGAAAAGGGATGACAGGGGGAGTAAAGTTTTCCCCAGAGGCGCTTGCATTTCACCCGCATCAGTGGCAGAGGGGGGGGGGGGGGGGGGGGGGGCGCACTCGCTCGTCATGCTCCGCCCGCTCCTCCTGCAGGTTCCCCGCGTGCGCCTCCTGCGCCTCGCGCAGCACCGGCAGCAGCTGCGCCGCAGTGAAGGGGCCCTCCGTCGCCGCGATGAGGCGGGTGCGGCTGCCAGAGAAGGCCAGCAGCGCAGTGCAGGGGTAGCGGGAGACTCGCAGGCCCTGCGCCAGCTGGCAAAGGGGCACGAGGGGAAAGCTGTCGGTCAGACTGCTGCTGCTGCTGCTGCTGCTGCTGCTGCTGCTGCATCATTCTTTGATGGCGGGGCCGGGCTTGAATGCTTGGACCGGTGCGTTACTAGTGAAAACCGAGCCACAGCTCGCGTGACTGCTGCGTGCTCTCAGGATGGGGCCAGCCTCCTAGCATTGTTGCTGCCAGGGGGTGTGCAGGCGCACGGCTGGGGCCTGGGTACAGCACCGGATGCTGCGCTTCCGGTGAGCCCCGAAAATTTCAGCACCAGGGCGGATGGATGGAGGGAAGCTTTCTTGGGCATGCCGCCCACAGCAGACGGGCATGGAATGCAGATGCCGCCGCCACTGCTGTCCCGTCCCAGCAGGCCGGCCCCGGGGCCGCAGCTGCCCCAGTGGCGGGCGCGGGAGGGCGGGCGGTCGGCTGACCTGGAAGGCGTCCGCGTGCGTGATGTCGCCCGCCCAGCAGAGAAAGTGCTGGCTGAGGTAAGCGACGAGCTCCGGGTCGCACAGCGTGCCGCCGACAAATGCCGCAGCGTCCTGCAGGCAGGGCAGCAGGTTCGGAACGTTTCTTCTCTCGCTTGATTCGGTTAGATGAGACGCACACAGGGAGCAGGGGCGTGTTCTCAACGAACAGGTCGTAAACAAGCATTCATTGCGGCCGGCCGGCCGGCACGGGCAGGGTCTCTGGTCGATGCGTTTTGCCGCGGGCTGCGCTCAGGGCTGGCATGCTTGCAGTGCTGGGTTCGCTGGCGCACACGTGCCTCCCATTTCCCTCTGACTCAGCCAAACCATACACCCCACCGCCCCCTGCCCCCGCCCTGGCACCATCAGCCTGCGACGGCGGCCTGCCCCATGCAGCCCGGCAGCATCCCAGCAGAAGCTGTCTGCAGCCAGGCGAGTCCGCCTCCTCGGCCGGGCGGCACTTGCCTGGTGGCCGGGCGAGTGCAGGTACACAAACAGAAACTTGAACTGCCGATGCGCCAGCCTGGCCGCCTCCTCCCAGCCTGTCTCCAGCCAGTCGGGCTGCGGCTGGCCGAAGCGGGCCGCCAGGCTGGCAGACAACCTGGCAGCTGCCGTCTGAGGGTCCGCCTCTCGCGCCTGTGTGAGCGCCCGCATGCGGCCTGCGGCGACGCCGGGCCCAGGCTGTCAGGCGTCGGCCAGACAGTGCATGGGGCGAATGTCAGGGCAGGGAAGATGGGCACATGGGTTTCCAGGCACACTCACAAGTCGCTGAGGAGCGTCAGCATGGAAGGGGAAAAGCTGGGCGGCGGTGGGATGCTGGAGCGTGTAGGGTGGCTGCAGGGCTGGCAGTGGGTCCTCGGGAGCTGGGAGCGCGCCCTGGATGCCTCGCAGGAGCGGTGCCGGCAGCGTGCGGCTCGCCAGCAGGCCCAGGATGGCGGCCGTCAGGCGGAAGGTGCCCAGGATGATGCCGGCGCCCGCCTGCGCCACCGCCTGCGGGATGCGGAACAGCGCGCCCAGCAGGGCGCCGTGCCGCTGCCAGCCGCGGCCGGCGGTGCCCTGCCGCCCCTGCCGCGCCGCCGCGGCTGCTCGTGGCGGGCTTGCGGCGGCGGCAAACCCGCCACCGCCGGCATCTACTGCCGCTTCCTGCTCTGCAGCGCGACCACACGGTAGCGCCTGAGTCCTGGGCCTGGCTTGCGGCAGCTGTGAGCCAGGCAGAGTGAGGGAGGGGCAGTACCGAAAAACATCCCGACAGCCCGCTCGAAATGGCCGCCGCTGGCTTCGAGGTAGAAGCGCGCCTGCTCCGGCGTCCCAGAAGTGACACCGCAGAACTCCGCGACTGCAGGAAGAACGCCTCAGCGCTTCGAAAGAGGGAGCTGCGCTTGCCTGCTTATGCAAATCCGGCATGCTTGCCGTACACCGGCTGTGTTTGCTCGCAGCTGCCTGGAATTAAGACATGCGACGTGCTCTGGGTATCCATTGCGCAAGAGCTGCCTCACCTGCACTGGCATCGACCTCCATCGTGCAACCGCCTGGCGCCTCGGTCGTTGCTGCACTCACTCTTCTAAGATCGAAAGCTCCTGATCGACACCATCACTGCCTCCGTGCCCAGGAAGCGTGCAACGGGCAACAGAAATGTGCGGAAGAGCGAAGAGCAGACCCCAGACCCAAGTTGACGTGTGCGACAGCCTTCTGCAGTCGTTATGGACGCCCAAGCCCAGCGATACCTGCTGATACAAATTTTTGGGAGGGAGCACAGCCTCCCCTGCTTGCGTGACACAGCAGAGCGCCTGGCTGCCATGCTTCCTTGCTCGACTATCAGTCAGCAGCGCCTGCCGCCGCGCAGGGGTCCCTGCTGAGCAGGGATAGGGGCCATGCATCACGATACGTGCTTTGGCATGCGACTTCAGCCCGGCAGCCGGCCCAAGGGCCTCGTCCCGCAGTCGATTAGGCCTGGACTTTGGCTAGGTCGCCTCCCGCGACCGCCTGCGGGCCGCAGGCGGGGTGCTGGCGATGGCAGCATATGCGCCAGCTCCCAGGAGGATCACAGCACCACTGGTTGGTCGCTCGGTCTCCTGGCTCGGGCGGCCGAAACTGGCGCGAAGAGTGCAGCGCTGGCGCTGAGCCTGGCGCTGATAGCAGCCTTCGGCGCTGACGACCCTGCCCAGGCGCAGACGTGAGTCGTCCATCCTGTTTGCTCGACCCGGGAAGCCGCCTGGAACTCGGTATGTGCAGCAGGCATGGCCGTTGTTAAGCCCGGCTGCTGCTGTCTGCAGGGCGCGCGAGCTGACGGTGCAGCGCGAATGGCTCGAGGAGCTCATCCTTGACAGCACGCAGAACCGGTGCCGCGCCCTCTGCCGCCGCAGCCACCTAGATTTCAGGCGGCATGCGGCTGCTGACTGCTTCCCTCGCCGCAGGTTACGAGCGCTCAGCGACGAGGAGCTGCTCAGTCTCTTCAGGGACGTGGTCAAGGCGAAGACTCCCTCAGTCCTCGAGGCTGAGAGCAGCCCGGCTGCCGGCGTGCTGTCCCGTCTGGCTCCCTTCCCGACTCGTGGGCAGCAGCAGCCCGCCGCGCCGCAGCCAGCCCTGCCAGCTGCGCCTGCGCCGCCGCCCACAGGCATGCCTTCTTACATTCCCCAGCGTGCTCTCAGGTCAGGTTTCCTACTCATTCAGAGGGTGCTCGGGTTCGGACTGTTGCAGGCGGCGTGGAGCAGCCCTCTCAGGAGGGCACAAGCCCACGAGCCGCACAGCCAACAGGCTTGGCAGCCGCCAGCCGGCCTGATGCTGGTTCGGGCGACCAGGCAGCGTCGCCGAGCAGCAGTGGCCGGCCTCCGAGCGCCGCAGTCTCACCGGCGGTTGAGCCGCCGCAGCAGCAGCAGGGGGCAGAGGAGGATGCGACGGCCGCGCTGCTGCAATCCTCAGGCGCGCCCTCGCGGCACTGTCCCGCGCCCGAGCTGCTGCTCCAGTCTTCCTCATGCAGAAGTCTGCTGCTGCTGCTGCTGCAGGCGTGGCACTGCCAAAGCCCACGGGCCGGGCGGGCGAGGGCGCCGCGACGGCTGCCGCCGCCTCAGCAGGTGCGCGCCCCTGCCAGCCCGCAAGCTGTTCCTGCCAGCTGCAAGCTGTCCCTTATTGTTACAGCCTTGACTCGGCCCAGGAGTGTCCGCGAAAGCTGCGAGGCGCAGCTGTGGCCCCTGAGCCGATGCGGCGTGCCTGCGCAGGTGGCCTGCTGCGGGGCCTGCAGGGCGCTGCCGGGGCTGTGGCTGGCAATGCGGGCGACCTGGCGTCTGCCCTCGTGCCCGCCATCAGCCTCGCAGGTCCCCCCCTCCCCCCACCCATGCAGCTCCCCGATCGCATGTGTGACTGGCAGCTTGCTGCATGGAGCGTGCAGCTCTGGCATCGGCTGCCTTCAGGATCATGACCGCCCTTCTCGTCCAGCTGCATCCTGAAGGAAAGGCGTCGCAGCCTGGAGGGAAGCCGCTGCCTCTGCCGCAAAAGCAACCCGAAAAAAGAGGCCCCCTGCCGCCGGCAGGCCTCGGCGGCGTGGCAGTCTTCTTCCTGCGGCTGCTGGACGACGGCTCGGACGACGAGAGCGGCGGCGGCAGCAGCCAAGGGGAGAGCAGCACTGGGAAGCAGCAGACAGCCCCGCCTGCCGCAGCCGGCGGTGCGGCAGGGGCCCCGCCCGCGGACCGCAAGCAGCAGGAGGCCGCCTCGCCCGCCAGCGGCCAGCCGCAGGCCGCGCGGCAGCCGCAGAGGCTGAGTCTGAGGCCTCTGGCGGAGGTGCCTGCTGCGCTGCGGCAGCTGCCGGCACTCAGCCTGCTCAGTCGGCTGGTCGGCGGCGAGGCGGCGCAGCCGAGGCAGGGCGGTAGCAGCGGCGCGGCCGCGCCGCAGGAGGCGGCTTCACGGGGCGCTGCCAGCAGGGTGAGGGCTCCGCCCGGCCCAGAGGCGCGGCACTGTCCATGTTGTGGTCGTCTCTGGGAGCTCAGCGGCGGCGGCGGCCTGCAGGGCGGCAACGGCGCCGCCGCGCCGCCTGCTCCGGTTCCAGTGCCGAGCAGGCAGCAGAACGGGGCCAGCAGGCAGCCCGCAGCCGCTGCTGAGGTGCGCCTGCAGCCCTCTTGCTTGGACCATCGGCTTGGGTTCATTGTCACAGCAGCAGTTTGGGCGCACATGAGAGGCGAGGCACTCACATGCGGTTGAGTCAGCATCAGACGCTGCCGCTCAGCCTGCTTGGTGCCTGTCTGCAGGGCGGCCAGGTGCTGTGGCGGCGGGGCGAGCCGCCTCGGCAGCGGCAGGCCGCGGCTGCTGCGGAGCCGTGGGCCCCGCGCCTGCCTGCCAGACAGCAGCCCGCCGCCGCGCCGCCGGCAAGCCAGGCGGTTGGGCAGCCGGGCGGGGTGCTGTGGGTGCGGAGAGGGCAGCCGGCCGGGCAGGCGCGTGCGGCTGCATGGCGGGAGCCGCCCCCCGCTGCCACGACGCGTGCGGCCTCCTCCACTCCCTGCTTCAGCAGCCCTGCCTTCCCCTACTGCCCCGGTGCCAGAGCCCTGCTGTTTTGTTGTGCTTTTACTGCCCTGGGCGGCAGCAACCCCCAGGCATGGGTGGCCTGCTGGGCTGATTCTGGCTCTGCGGGTTAAGCAGCGACCCCTGTGCTGTTGCAGGCGCGGCGCCTTCAGGGCAATCGGCACCCAGCCTGCCACCCCCCGCTCCTGGCAGCCAGCAGCCGCAGTGGCAGGCGCCGGCAGCCCAGCCCAGGGGCGCGCAGCCGGCCCAGCTGGACGGCGCCGCCCTGCCGCGGCAGCAGCCCAGCAGAGGGGTGTCTGGCCAGCAGCGTGCGGGCCAGCAGCCTTCCAAGGCGCCGGCAGCAGTCCAGCAGGCTGGGGCGCCTCAGCAGAGCGCAGCGCCCTGGCAGGCTGCCGCCAAAGCTCCGCAGCAGCCGCCCAGCTGGCGAGAGGCAGCAGGCCAGCAGCCGCTCCAGCCTGTGCTGGACAGATCGGAGGTGGCGCCGCGGCCGGCTGCTGCTGCAGCCGCACAGAGCGCTGCCGAGCAGCCGGCAGAGGCGTCGCCAGGCGCACCCGAGGCGCGAGCCGCCCCAAGCGGCGAAGCAGCAGGTGGGTGGCACCCATCGCGATTTTCGAGCATTGTTACCGGGGAGGGACTCCTGACAAGCGCGCTGACTGCTTGCATCTGGTGCAGCAGGAGAGCGGCCCAGCAGCCCGAAACTGCGGTGGCCGGCCCAGGCAGCCGACGAGCCGGGGAGCGTGCCTGCCAGCAGAGGCGGCAGCAACGGCGCCGCGCCTAGCAGCAGCAGCAATGGGGTGGCGACAGCAGCGGCGGGCCCTGGCAGCGGCGGCGGGCATGTCGTGGCGTCCGCAGCCGTGCAGCCGCTCTCCGATGACACTGTCAGAGAGTGGGGCACCGCGGCAGAGGCGGCGCCCGCACGCCTGGCGGCTGCCTGCGGCCGGGGCCGCGGCTGGCTGGGCGCCGGCTGGGGCAGCGGCAGCGAAGGCGAGGAGGCCTGCTTCCCGCGGCAGCGGGACCGGCAGGCCTTCCATGCCAGGTGGCTGCGGCGCCAGCGGCGGGCGCACGGCCTCTGGGCCGGCCTGTAGTGCGCCAGCAGCAGAGGCTGCCTTGCAGAGTGCCATTGGGCGCTTGCAGTCGGGACAGGTCGCGACTGAGTGTGTCCAGTCTTGGTGCATGGGCGCTGGTGTGTGAGTGCAAAATGATCGGTGTGCTGGCATCCTTACCCTGGCAAAATGCGCCACTGGTGTGATGAGCTAGTGCATGCAGTTTGCAGTACAGCAGAAACGGCTGCGTTTCGGTCCCATCAGAAGAGTCCTCTCGGCGAACCTAGCGACTCCGCAAGTCCGCAGCTCTGCATGCCCGAGTCTGCGATATTTGGATGCTGCTGCGTTCTATGGGAGCTCAGCTGCTTCTTACGTGCACTGGTACTGATCTCTGGGGACAGGCAGTCGGTCATCGAGGGGGCTGGCCTCCATCTACAACCTGATGCGCAGACGCAATATTTCTTGTTGTTAGTCAGAGGAGCCTGGACTCAGCAGGATGTGGACTGTGCGCTGGACTCGTTGGCCGCCAACATCACAGGTAGCCCCGAACTCCACCTGCTGTGCCCTCCAGGAGCAGCGGCTTTGCACTCTGCTGTCTAGCTGCTCGTGCTAGCTTGCCGTCGCCGTGGAGAGGTGCTCAGGAGCCTCAAGTGTAAAGAGCAAGCTGGCTTGCTAGTGCCGCAGCTTTGGCTGTAACGTGAAGCGAGAGTGCTCCGTTTGGTTTGCCACAATTCACAGGCTTTGCTGGCTGGGTCAAGATCAGAACGCAATCCAACAACCTGACATTACCCATCTCGGCTTTTGTGCCCCCGCCTCCACCGAGCTGTGCGCGTGCACTAGCGTACTTTCATAACCAAGAGCAAAGCAAACCCGCGCTTGCACTTCGGCTCGGCGGCACCCGCCAAGAGGAAAAAAAGCCGAAAATTGTTGTCATTTTTTTGCGAGCAAGTCCGTTCTTTGCCTGGCCGCAGCAGTGGTCCAGCGTTTCCGCAGCAGCTGAACCAGTAGCCTTGCGCTTCCGGGACAGCAAGGTCACAGAGGCGGGCAGCTCGCCTAGGGCGCCAAACGCGCGATGGCGCGCTGCGGCGCCTAGGTGCGGCGATGCCGCTTAAATGAGCCGCCGGCATGAGTGCGTCAGTGGCGGAGACCAACGGCATAGCCCAGTCCGGCCAGGCGAATGCCGGCCAGGCAGATGCCGGCACACAAGCAGCCGGGCAGGCCTCCGGCGTGAAGCAGGAGCCGCAGGACGCGCCCGCGGCGGTCAAATCAGAACCAGCCGCCGCTTCGGCGCCAGTCGGCCAGCCAGAGGCCGCAGGTGCCGCGCCAAGCAGCTCACAACCTGCAGAGCCGCAGCGGCCACCCGGTGCGCACCTGTTGCCTTGCCCCATGCCCTGGCCTTTCTGGTCTGCACTTGCATACCCAGCAGGTGTGACGTGTGTCTGCAGGTGGCGCTAGCCAGCCTGCTGGCCTGGCAGCGGTGCTGCCGCCCACCGCCTCTACCAGCGGCCGGGAGCCGGCGGCCAGCCAGCCCAGCACCAGCCAGGCGGCAGGCGGCAGCTCGCAGGCGGAGGCGCCCGCGGCGGAGGCGCCCGCGGCGGACGGCGGCGGCGAGGGGAAGCAGGTGTCGACGGGCGACATCCAGCGCGTGCAGAACTACATCGAAAAGTGCCTGCAGATGTACCTCAGCCAGAAGGAGGCGCGCCCCTGCTGTCCTGGCAGCCATGCGCCTTCCAGCTCCAGGCCGCCCGCAAGAGAGCTCTGGGGCCGTGATCGGTCACTGGGGAGCGATTTACTCCCCACTGCATCTGGTCTTCGCGCACTCCTCTTGGGCTGGCCGCCGCGGCTGGCAGCCGCCTGTTGCTCGCCCTCGTGCTGGCCTCATAGCCGGCCGGCCGCGAGGAGGGGCTGTGGCCGGCGCCCGCAGGTGGTCACGCAGCTGCACCAGCAGTTCAAGATCGAGCCGTGCTTCACGCAGCTGGTCTGGCAGAAGCTGGAGGAGCAGAACCAGGAGTTCTTCAAGGCGTACTACACGCGCCTGAAGCTGAAGGACCAGATCATCCTGTTCAACCACCTGCTGGACGAACAGGTCAAGATGTTCCAGCGGCTTCCGCGCGCCGGCCAGATGATGCCGGGTCCGGCCGCCATCCCGCCCCCTCCCCCACTGCACTTTGACACTATCTGGCCAGTCTGCTGTGGATGACCGTTCACACCAGACCAGAGCAGTGCGCTCCGAGCAGTGCCCACAGTACCCCCAAGGCTCACGCTGTGCTGCCGCCCCGCAGGCGGCCCCCTGGCGCAGCCGCGGCCCGGCCTGGCTCCCGGTTTTTCCCAGCAGCTGGCGCAGCCCCCCGGCCTGCCGGCCCAGAGCCTGGCCGCCGGCACCGAGGGGGCGGCTGCGGCCGGGCAGCCGCCGACCAGCGGGGCCTTCCCGGCGGGCCCGGCTGCCTCGCAGCCGCCTGGCCTGGAGCCGGAGGCGCACGGCCTGGCAATGGGAGAGTTCCCGGGCGTCGGCATGGACGCGACCTCCAGCGACCTGCCCGGGGATCTGGGCGGCATGGCGCAGAGCCTGCCGTTCAGCAGCAGCGAGATCAACCTGGCCGGCATGGCGCGCCTTCCCCTCCCTCGTCAGACATCGCTGGCTCGCAGCCAGGCGGACTGCCAGGGGGCTGCGGCGAATCTCTGACTGCTGAGGTGCACAGAGCTGCAGTGGCCCAGCGCTGGGGTGGGGCCTCAGGTGGTTGCAGGCGCAGAGCGCTCGGGGCAGCACTGTGTCCCTGATTTGGGGCACTGAGGACCCGAAGGCGGTCGTGCGCTGCAGGTCGCGCTGGGCAGCCCCGGGCGCGGCATGGGCGGCGGCGGCGACGGGGAGCTCTCCCTCATCCCCCGCAACTTCAGCCTGTCAGACCTGCAGCAGGTGGCCGACGGCGACCCGGGCAACCTGCCCAACATCAGCCTCTCCGACCTGCCGCTGATGGACCTCGATTCCGGGGCAGAAGCCGGCTGAAGCCGAGCCTGCTGCCGTCGCTGCGTTTCGCTCTGCCCCTGCTCGCAGTTGCCGCTACTGAGTGAGGTCCCCGCAGGCTTCCCCCCGTCGCGCGTCCCAGTTTTGATTGCCGCATGCCCCCCTCGCGCTGCTGCAGACCGCAGCGCAGCGTGGCGCTGCAGCAGCGCCATCAGGCGGTGCGCCCTCGTGCTGGCGCTAGAGAAGACAATACAAACGCCAGCCCGGGCTCGCACAGTCTGCTTTGATAACAAGGTGCACAATGTGCAGGTGCCAGTCATCTGCCATCGGCAAGCAACTTTGCAATGCTTCACCCAGCCTGGCTCGTCTTGCAGTTTTTGCGGGCCCCGCGCTAACCGAAGATCGAAGACGACCAGCGCTTGGGTCTTTCATCAGGCAGGCCAGGCAGGTCGGCGCGCAGACAGGAGAAGCCGGGGGGCAAAAGCGCCGGCGGCTCGCCAAGATGTATCTGATGTTCTACCTCGACGACGAGGGGAAGCGCGTGTACACGCTAGAGGTGCGGCTTGCTTTAATCTTGCCAATGTCATCTAGCCAGACTTCGCCGGTGGCCGCCTAGCAGGCAAAACGGTGTCAAGTAGATGTTCCGCCGACCTTGGCCGCCTTGCCCTGCGGCATTCTTCACCTGCGGCGTATGGCCGGGGGGCGAAGCTGAGCCAGAGCACCACGGTCCTCATTGCTGCGACGCCTGCATAGGCCTGGTCTCACTCTTGCCCCCGTTGCCCATGCAGAAAGTGGCGCCTGACGGCACGCCCACGCAATCCGCCCACCCTGCGCGTTTCTCGCCGGACGACAAGTTCTCGCGCGAGCGCATCGAGACCAAGCGGCGGTTCAACCTGCTACCCACGCAGCAGAAGCCGCTGCAGCTTTGAAGCTAGGCGAGCGGGAACGCAGCTGCACCATAGCAGAGCCACCGCTGAACGACAGTTTACCAAATGATTGCTGCTTGGTTTACACGCATGGCTCTTGTTTGAGAAACGCCAAAACTGATCGTTGTTGTCCGAAAGCAACGGTCCTTGTACACGGAAAGCGAGAAAGTCAACGCTCAGGCGTCTGCCGTCAGGAAGTCATTGGCCAGCTCGATCTTCTTTCCTGGCTCGAAAGCAGGCAGGCCACGGTAGGGGCAGGTGGAGCAGCGGAACGCGTCGCCCAGCGAGCACTGCATGCCATCAGACATCCTCTTGTCAGCACCAGGGCCTGGCAGCCAGGGATGCAGCGTTGCAGCAAGGGGGAGGGCATACGCTGCCACAGCCGCCCGCCGGCTGCGGATTGTCCAGCATCGCCTGCGTCAGCTCCACCTTGGCAGGGATCTGCCCCTCTGCACGTCCGCAGGTGCAGTTGGCGCACGCCTTCTTGGTGCGACTGGCACCACAGTCGGCTGCAGAGGCCGCAGCAGGACGTCAGGCGCCTGTCGTACAGTGCTGTGGAGAACAGGAGAGTTCCAGGCCGGTGTGGGTCCTACCTGGGGCGGCCGGCCGCTGCCGGTCCTCCTCCGTCAGCAGCTCCTCGTCGTCCAGCAGCTCATCATCGTCGCCACCTCCCAGCGTCCACGCCTGCTTGGCCGGAGCAGCCGTATTGGGCTTGAGCGTGATGGATGACTTGGCACCGCTCTGCCAGCTGGGCTTTTGCGCCTCAACGGCCACGTTGCCGGCGTCTGAGGGGGCTGCACGGCAGTCGACAAAGCCCGCGAGCACCAGCTGCTTCTGCAGCGCCGCCGCGTCCTGCAGAGAACCAAGTAAAAGCTCAGCAGGCTTTCTAGAAGCCGGCATCAGGATGCTGAACTCTGAGCTAGAGAGCAGACGCCTTGAAAGCATGCAGGAGGATGTCGCTCGCCTGCTGGGCGGCCTGCTGTCCGAGTGTCACCGCCAGGCGCCCTCCCGGAACCAGCGCGGCCAGCAGCTGCGCCAGCAGCTCAGGTGTGCAACCGGCAGGCGCCGGCGCATCGAGGGAGACGGCGTCGAAGTGAGCGGTCGCCAGCGCGCCAGGCGCCAAGCTGCCGGCCTGTGTCAGGACAGCAAGCGAGTCGCTGCCCGCCTGATGCGCGGCCGCGCGCTCGCCGTCGAGCAGGGCGCCGGTCGTTGCCACTAGCACCTTCATGCCGTTCGATCCTAGCTCTGTGCTTCTCTCTAGTGGCCAAGCGTGCGCGAAATAAGCGCAACTCTCAACCCAGCCTTGCTTTGCAAGCGGTTCAGCCGGTCTCTCGACGGGCATCGCCACTTCCAGCCAAGGTGAGCCAGCAGCCACACACGATGCGCACTGCAAAGCAAGCTCCCCATAGTCACGGCTGTCGGCCGGACGCTTTGCCGCCTTTCGGCGGGCGATCTGGCGCGTCCGCGCGTTTGCCAGCGGCCTGCGTCCGTCTGAAACCTCAAATTATCTTCCCCGCGCCTCTGTGTTGCCTCTCGCCAGTCTGCCGCGTTCGCAGTCGCCAGCATCCGCTCGAGCCAATGCGGCCGCGTTCTCGCCGCTCGCTCTCAGCGCTGCCGCACTGCTCTATCAGCTCGCTGCAGCCGAATATGATGATTTCGCGTTAGAGAGCGCATCCGCAGCCTTCCCTCGAATCGCGGCAGTCACCCCAGAGGCCGCCAAGCCCAGAGGGCGTGTTGATCAGGGCGGCAGAGGCAGCTGTGCGGGCAGGCTGGCGGCGGCGCGTTGAGATGGGGGTCCCTCTGAGCAGATGCGAGGACGGCGAAGGTCGCCCGGCCCGCCGCCGCCGCCGCCGGGCTTCCGGCGGGACGACCGCCGCTTCCCCAGCGCGCCGCGCGAGCGCCGCCGCCGCAGCATCTCGCCGCCCGACCGCTTCCGGCGCGGCGGCAGCCCGCCGCCCTTCAAGCGTGGCCGCTACGGCCGGCCAGACGACTTCCCGTGCGCCCCACCCGCTTAGTCGACGCCCTTTTCGCTGCTTGCAAAGGAACGCGCTGAGGCAAATGCCGCCGCATGCAGCCCGCCGCCGCGGTACCATGACAACAGCTTCTACCACCGCTCTCCGCCGCGCGACAGGCGCGCCCCTCCTCCCCTCCCTCACCATACATCAGCCACCGCAAGCCAGCTCCGGGAGCCACGCTCCTCTCCACAGCCGCCTGACAAGGCAAGCCGGCTGCCCCACGCAGGCGCGACGGCCCGCGGCCGTACAAGGACTTTTGCCGCAGCCTGCCGGACGACGTGACCCCCGAGGCCGCGCAGCGCGAGTACCAGGCCTACCTGGCGGACTTTTGGGGCGGGGAGGTGCGCGCCGACTTTGAGGCGCGCAAGGAGGAGGAGTGGCACGCCCTTTACCTCCCTCCAACCCTCCTTGCCAGTCGGCGCACAGGGACAGCATGCCGTACGTGTGCGGCTTTGGTTGGCAGCTGAGCGCCATGCCGCTGTCGCTATGCACCTGCCACAGACACGCGGCTGGCGATGCCAGACCGATACTGGCATGTCCAGGGGGCAGGCAGGCACCTCCTGCTCCACCTCCCCAGCCACGTGCCCACCTCGATCTGGCGGGAGCCTCGAGCCAGCCGGGCTCCCGGGGTCGGGAGTCACCACGCCGTCTGCGGCTGTAACTCCCAAGCACTGCGGCTGTAACTCCTGCCGCGCCGCGCGCTCCAGGATGCGCGCCCGCTTCGACCCGCGGCGGCTCAAGACGGCGGCCGGGGAGCGCGACGCGGAGGCGCGCAAGGCGGCCGCCGCGTTCGCTGAGGCGCTCGCTTCCGGGAGGCTGGACCCAAAGGCGTCGGACTTCAACCAGGGCGCGGCCGCGCAGCCAACGGAGCCGGAAAAGTGCGCTGCACCCCCTCCCCCTCCCCACCGGGAAGCCTGGCAGCGGCGGCTGCCAGGAGTGCAGCACAGCAGGTCGTCGCTCGTTGCTCTGGCTGCTCCCCAGCGGCCGGGAGGCGTGCGTGCTGCTCTTCAGGCCCCTCGTGAGGGCCCTTTGAGCGGACATGCACGGCCGCCGGCCTGTGCCCCAGCACCCACTTTCCCCCCTTTCGACTGCGCTGCTGAGCGCCTGCCGCGGCCGTGGCAGGGAGGAGGCGTCTGACGCCGATGAGGCGGACGAGGCCGGCGGCGAGGGCAAGCCCGCGGCCGCCAAGCCAGAGGTCAGTCGCCCCCTCTCTTTCATTCGGCCAAAAACTTTTATATTCACTGCAGGGTTTGCCTGCTGCCCCCCAGGGCTTGCACCGTCGCCCCCAAGCGTGCTCCCGGCGCGGCGCTGCCTCAGCCTGCATGCAGCCGTGCCTTGGTCACCGCATCGACCGCCATGGATTGCTCCCGTCGCTGCTGAACGCGCAGACGAGCGAACCAGATGTACGCGCCCAGCAGCAGCCCGTATCCCCTCCGACAGGCTGCCCAGGCGTGCGGCTGCCGCGCTGCAGGCGCCTGCGGCCGCGCCCGCCGTCATGTGGCGCCCCGAGCGCGTGGCAGCCGACCTGGCGCTCAGCCGCCGGCTCATGGCCAAGCTGGACGGCGAGAAGGGGGTGGAGGGCAACCCGCTGCTGGCCGGGGCGGAGCCGGAGGCTGCTGCAGGGGACGGCGGCGGCGCTGCCAAGCCCCAGTCGGCGGATGGTGAAGCCGAGAAGGGCGAGGCTGCGGACGGCAAGTTGGAGGCGCCCGCTGAGGCCAAGCCGGCTGCTCCCGGTGCGCCTCCCCAGCGATGCAGCACGCTGTGTTCTTCTTGCCTTTTTGTTAGTGGTATGGCCGCGCTGCCATCCTCGGTGGTGTCGATAAACGGGTTCCACTGTTTTGTGCTTCTGGAGCCAAGCCTGCAGACAGGCACAGCCTCCCCGCATGCAGCCAGCTCGCGCTACTAACAGCCTCCCGGCTGCCTCAGTCACGTGTCCAGATCGCGTTACTAACAGCCGCGCCGCCTGCCGCCCGCAGAGCCGGATTACGAGGAGTCCCTCGGCCGGCTGGACCTGCAGCTGGCCTACCTGTGGGCGGTGCATGCGGCCGATTACTACGGCGCCCGCGAGCTCGCCGAGCCGGCAGCGTACGCCGCCCGCGGTGCCGCCACGCGGACGCTGCGGGGGCCACGACCGGAGGAGGGCGAGCAGGCGCCAGAGGCGGAGGGTGCGGCCCGACAGCCGCTCCCGCCCCCCCTCCCTCCTGCTGCTGTGGGCAGCCAGCAGTGGGCAGCCAGCATGTGGCAGCGAAGGCAATGACGCGCCCAGCTGCTGGCTGCGCGCGAGCCGCATGCCAGGGAGGCAGGTCGGGATGCTGCTTGACAGTGCGGCGGCCGTGGTGGCTGGGGCAATGGGCAGTGATTTATGCCCCAGGCAGTGAGTTCACCTGAGGGTCGTGATTGCACCATGTCAAAGTGTATTCATAGACAGCCGCAAGCAAGTTTAGCTGTCTGCGGCAGCGGCTGCAGCTGGGGCCTGACCTGGCTTCGCAGCTGGCCTGAACACGGCCCTGCGTGGGGTGCGCCTGCAGAGAAGAAGGCTGCCAAGGCCGCGGACAAGCGGGTCACGCAGTTCTGGCGCCGGCGGCTGGAGGACTGCGACCCGATCCAGGCGCAGCAGCAGCGGGTGGGGCCTCCCAGCTGGGAGCCTGCGTTCATGGGGATCTGCAACCGGCCCAAGCCTGTGCACGCGCTGCAGAGCAGCAGCGTGGCTGCCAGTCAGCGCTAGCCGCTCTTGCGCAGGGGGCAGCTCTCTGCTGAGCAGACGCAGGAAAGCAGCGGGTCCTCGCGAGACTGCTGCAGCAGCTGACGGCGCTGCTCGGCTCCTGGTGGGCCATGCATATGGCACGGCTGCACGCCTTGAATTATTGCCGCCCATGCATGCTTGCCCTGCTGCCTTCGATTTGGCACGGAGTGGGAATAAGCGCAACTGGGGCAAGGCATCGACTCGCGTTGCTGCTTGCCTGCTTGGCAGGCCGACCGGCTGCTGGAGGAGTGGATAGAGGACCAGGTGAAGCGAATCGACGACAACAAGTGGGGCTCCCCACCTGCTGCTGCCCCCTCCCTTCTCTCTTCAGCCTCCAGCTGGACAGCCGAGCGTGCCCGCCTGCCTGCATCTGCCTGCGCCGCTCTGTCAATGCCATGCCATGTTTTGCCATCTCATTACTTCATCTGGCTTGGCATGGTATGAGTCATGGGGTCCAAGCAGCCTCCCGAACGACAGCCAGAGAGAGAAGGATGGTGGCGTTGATGCAGCAGCCGCCGGGCCGCCGCAGGTGGGGCTGCAAGCTGAGCCAGAAGCTGTTTGTGGGGAAGGACTACGTTCTGAAGCACATCCGGCTGAAGCACACCGAAAAGGTGGAGGACGCGCGCGGCAAGGCGAGCCTTCCTCCCTCCCACAGCCTGCTAGCAGTGCCGAGGCAGAGCTGTGCGCGGCCAGCTGTGGCCCGCACGCCTGTGGAAAGCAGAGCTACTTCAGGCCTGCCAGGGTCTTGCGAGCAGCACTTCGGAGTCCCAGCATGCGCTGCCTGCCTCTCAGCTGAAGCGCAAGGAGTGAGCAGCTTGCTTCCGGTTGCACGCCTGCCGCTCCGCTGTCCATAGCGAGCTCATGATCGGAGGCCGCTGATGCTGAGCTGCAAGCCCAGCCGCTTTCTCTGACTGTCCGACACAGACTCCTAACAAGCGCCTGCCTGCTGGACTGGCAGATCCTGGACGACCTGTACCTGGAAAACTACCGCCGCCACCGCGAGCAGGAGCAGAAGGCGGCGGCGGCGGCAGCGGCCAAGGCCGGCCCCGGGGGCCCAGGCGGTGCGCAGGGGCCGTTCCCGGGCGCCATTCCCCTGGTGCTTCCCCCTCCTCCCCCTGCCCCGCCCCCCCGCCAGGCTCTGTTGCTGCTTTCCATGCGAGATTTGGAGTTCTCAAATCACACTGTGGCAATTTAACTACTTTGGAAAGGGCGATGTCCAGGCTGGCATGGTGCAGTTCAGGCCGATGCTAATGGCTTCTCGGGATGGTGCAGGGCGGTCCCGTCAGCTTCGGCTCGCCGGCCTTCCCGGGCGTGGTCGCCCCGGTCGGGCCGCCGCAGATGATGATGCCTGGTCCCGGCCAGATGCTGGTCCTCGCCCCAGGTGCCTTTCTCCACTGCTTGCTCGTGCAATGGGTCGTTTTAATTTCACATCGCCCAGTCGCACTAGCTGCTAGGAACCAAGGAAGTCCAGACTGACGCGTGGCTGCAAAAATAAACGCAGGCGCAGGGCCGATGGGTCCGTTTGTCTCGGTGCCCATCGACGCGGCCGGCCGCGGGGGCGGCGGCTTCCGCGGCGGCCCGCCGATGCGTGGGCGCGGGGGCCGCGGAGGCCGTGGGCCGCCGTTCCAGGCAGGGCCGCCGCCGGGCGGCCGCGGGCGCGGCTACTTCGACCTTGACAACCCCAGTAACAACCGCGCCGTGCTGGACTACGGCGACCTCTGACCTGCCTTGCATGCCGCCTGCCTGCTGCGCGCGAGCGGCAGCTGCGCGCGGTTGCGCGTGGGGTCGCGCAAAACTGTCGCTAGTGCTCGCCGCCACCGCGCAAGTGCGCCGAGTCGCGCAGCGTCGCGCGCGAGCAGCAGCGGCCGTCGGCGCGGAACATGCACAGCATCGCGCGCGGCTTGACGTAATGTGAGACGACGTCGTACGCGGCGCAGCCGTTGAAGTTGAAGGCGGTGTCCGCGACGTAGTTCACGGTCCACCGCCGCTCGGCGGCGACGGCCTCGACCCACGAGCCGAGCGCGATGTCCTCCAGCTTGAAGATCACGTGGTCCTGCGCCTTGAGCGCGCCGCCCGTCGCGATCTCCCGCGCCAGGTCCTGCCGCGGCGCGCGCTAGGTCGTGAGCGCGACGCCACGGCCAACTCTCGAAGCAGCGGCGAGCGGGCTGGGCAGCAAGACCTGGCTGAGCACGTAGCCGGCGCCGTGCGCCCAGGGCGGGTACCGCTCGGACGGCCACTCCTCGCGCGTGACGTGCCACTGGCTGGCCGGGTCGCGGTGCGGGCCGCCGCCGGGGTTCTCGACGAAGCCGAGCAGCAGCCGCTCACGCGGCGCCTCGGCGACTCTATGCAGCAGGGGGCCGACGCGCACGTAGCTGTCGTCGTCCACCTGCAACGGCCCATTCGCAATGCCTCAGGCGGCCAGGCAGGAGGAGAAGAGGTGGCTAGCTGCTGACACATTCAAGGCACCCAGCCGCTGGCAGGCCCCTGTACGAGCAGCAAGGCGTTGGGGCAGAGAGCTGATAAAGGTCTGGCGGCGTGGCAGCGCTTGGCCATGCCATGCCGGAGGGGAGCATCATCGCCCCCGACCGCATGCAGCCGCCCGCTGTTCCTGGACCAAGCGGGGCGGCACCTTGAGCACATGCGTCGCCTCCCGGTCAAGGGCAGCCATCCGCAGCACCTCCAGCGTCTGGTGGCTGATGTTGTGATACGACTCCCAGACGGTCGGCAGCAGCACGATGTCCCCCCGGCGGGCCGCCTCCTGCCGCAGCGCCTCAAACACTTGCGGCTCGCGCGGCTTGGCTGCGAAGAACAGCACCCTGCAGCCGGACGCATGCCTGTGGCTTGCACTGGGAGGTCTGCGTCTCGCAAGCGAGCTCAGATTCCAGGGGCTGATGCTGCTTGCTGGAGAGATGGAAGGGCGACAGGCACCTGTGCAGGCGCGTGTCGGCGCCCCAGGTCTCTCGAATTGCCTGCCGTGCGTGGCGATTCTTGCCGGCGGTCAGCACGCCCACGAACAGCCGCACGCTGGGCGGGGCCTCCTGCTGCTGCCCGGCTTGTCCCTGCTGCGCGCCGCACTGCTGCAGCAGCGCCTCCCAGTGCGCCCGCTGGGCCGGCGGGAAGTCGGCCGCGCAGTGGCAGCCGCGCAGCACAGCGCGGTCGAGCGTGGTGCAGCAGAGCTTGGTGGCTGCGCCCGAGCACTGCTGCCAGTCCTGCAGCTCCGACGCCTCCTGCGGAGCACAGACGACCATCATGGGTCAGTTTTTAGCTGGACACTCGCCTGCAGGCTGATGACGCCGTGAAAGTCGCCCAGACAAAATGATGCCCCAGGTCTGCTGCACTGATGCCGGCATCTGACGGCAAGCGCGTGTCCTCAGCATCGAGGCGCGAGATCAGCCACCTGCTGGCAGCGCTGGATGGCGGTCACGGAATGTGGAGCGGCGATGTCTGCGCAGTTCGGCAACAGCGAGCCGATGCCGAGCGCGGAGTGCACGGCAGAGCTGCACAGGCAGGCCAGAAGCGTGAGCAGAGACGATGCGCGTCTACAAAACATGGATTACCATCCTCTCGAACAGCGGCTATCTCTGCGCGTCGAATGCATTTGCCCTGGTTCCGGAATCGAGCAGAAGCGCTCCCTGCTGCAAGTGTGTTGCAGCAATGATGCAGCGTTGCGACGCACATATCGTCACTTGTCGACCGCGGCCCCCTGCTGCCCTTCAAGCACCACACTTCCCCGGGAAGACATGCTCAGGCAAGTAATCTTGATCCCGCCAGATGGGCGCGCCTGTGGTCCGTCACTGAATAAAAGTAGTCCTAGGTGCGTGTGCAAAATACGGCTGACCTGGCTGTGCAGGCAGGACCAGGAATGCAGCAGCAAAGGCGCTTCAGAGCAACGAAGCTAGCGGCAGGAGCGCGCCGGCTGGCACAGAGGAGGCAGCTAGCAGCGGCTCTGCGGCCAGTGACGAGGCGAACAGCAGCCAGCAGCAGCTACGCTATATCAATGAAAGCATCTGGGCCTACAAACCAGTGTGGTGTCAGCCGCCGACCATCCTTGCCTCTGGAGCTGGTTTTGTTCTGCTCGCACACCAGCTGTCTGGCCACTCCAAGCTGCTCACAGGCCTGGCAGCCGTGCCTGTATTGGCCTGGTGGTATGTGTTTCTAGTCGTTGTTCCGGCAGAGTTCCGCGCCTATGTGCGCCAGCAGAACCAGGCAAACGGACGGTAAAGAGCACTCCTTTCAGACAAAACTGCCCGGCAGCAAGAAGCTGCAGGGGCATGGGCTCGGGCAGGCTTCAGCGCTGGCAGGCGCTGGCGCCCCTCACTCCTCGCTGTTGGTACAACGGTGGCACGCCTTGCTGCACGGTCGGATGGACGATGTCAGGGCACAGCACAGAGCGGCATTGGCGAGTAGGTATAGCAACGGTGAGTGTGCCTTGCCTCTCGGAATGCGCCAGTCAGTGCGGCGCGCCCAATATGGACGAGTTGGAGAAGAGGCGGTCCTCCTGGCGCACGAGCGTGCGCCGCGTGCTGGCCTGACTCTGCGTCAACAGGCCCTCATAGCCTACGGCAGGCAGCAGCAGTTTCAACGCCAGGCTTCCTCTGTGATGCTGGTGATGCTGGTGATGCTGGTTAACAACGATGGCCAGCGGGCAAGCAGGCAGTCAGCAGCTGTTTCAGGTCTAGCTGATTGCATCCTCTGGCAACAGCTGCAGTTACGAAACCCCCGCAAGGAGGGAGGAGGCGTGCCGCGCAGGGCATTGCCGAGAGGATGTGAGTTTTCCAGGTATGTCGTCTCCAGGTCGTAGATCTGCGCGCGGGGAAACACCGAAGGTCGCAAGTGGCCTCTTCAGCGGTCTCCTCGGCACTCGACACCGCCAGAAGCAGGGCCCAACCTGCTTCTCCACCGCCTGGAGCTCCTCCGACAGCTCGTGCCGTCGCTGCAGCGTGGCCTGCAGGTCGAAAGTCGGCGCCTCCGGCTCGCTGCGCTTCTCGCCCACCTGCGGCTCTGCCTCCCCGCCCTGTGCCCCGCCTTCCGACTGCTGCATCGCCTGCTGCTCGGCGCTCTGCTGCGCCTCCGCTGCCGCTGCTGCCGCTGCTGCGCGCTGTGCCGCGGCCGCCTTGGCCTTTTTGGACTTGGCCTTTGGCTTGGGCTTGACCATGAGGTCGCACTGATCCAAAAAATGTTGATGCCGGTGGCCCGGCGCCAAACCCGAGTGAAAGGGCCCGAGTGCAAGGCTGATTACGAGTGCAAGGACTGATTAAGCCTTATGGCAATCGCACCAATCGCACCCATGGCCACCCCCTTCAACCCTGCAGCCCGCACCCGCCTGCACCAACCCGCACGCACTCCGCGCCCGTCGTCTCCGACCACGTATCACGTACCGGGCAGACGAGCATCGACGAGCGCTGCACCCGACCGTTCGCTGTGACCCCCTGCGGTCCCGACAGCTGGAGCGGAGGGCGGTGCCGCCAGGTGTGGACCGCCGCTAGGCCGATGGCGTGAGGCCAGCACTCACGCCGGCAGCCGGTGCGGGCCAAGCTATGACGGACCGCTACGCGCGCGGCGGCGAGCCGCACGACGCGAGCTCCTCCTATTCTGACGACGGCTTCTCATCGCCGGACGGTCCTGGGCGCTACGGCGCCGCCGACACATCCACTGGCTCCGATGTCACGGTGCGGCAACCTCCACATCGCCCAGACCGCCCCGCGCCGCCCGGCGGGCGTGCGGATCAGACGGCCTGGGACAGGCTTAGCGCACAGCCGCGGCCTGTCCTTGTGGCGCGGCAGCTTCCGGGGTGCGTGGCGCGCGCCCTGGTGGCCTAGGCAGGCGCTGCCGAGGTGCGGGCGAGGCGCGAGCGCGGGAGCGCCGTGCGGAAGGCGATCAGGGCGCGGCAGAGCACTGATGCGCGGCGATTGGCTCAGGAGACCAAGGCGCAGCGCGAGGGCAGCTACGAGGGCGGCGGCGCCGAGAAGAAGGACGCGCTCTCCATCTTGCTGCGGTGAGGCGTTATTCGCCTGCCCGCGCACGGGCGCGGGGGAGCTGCGTGCGGGATGCAAGTGGGGCGCCTTCGGATCGCCGGCCCCACAGGCGCTCCTGGCTGCCGCTTTCGGCACGTGCCATTGCGGGACATCGTTGGTTGCGCCGCGCCTGCCTGGCTCGCGCCTTTCGCTGGGTCGTCTCTCACGCCCAGCCGCCCCCTTTAGCTCCGCCAGTCGCTCATCGCGCAGCAGCGCGCTGTTGCGCGTACCCGCACACGAGCAATGTCGCAGGGGGGCGTCCTGGTACCGTGGCATGGCGAATTTCGGACAGCAGCCGCTGGCGATTGCGACATGCGAGTCGGACTCCTGCGGGCGCTGAGGCGATGGCTGCGCCGCGGCTGCCCGCAGGCTAGCAGAGGCGCTGGAGACGGAAGAGGGAGGCGAGTACTATGACGGCTCCGGCTCGGACAGCCAGCTGCTGAAGAAGGTGCGCGCTCTCCCGCGGCACCGCGCGTCGCTTCCGGCATCGCTTCCGCGCGCCGCACTGGTGCCCCTGGTCCGCTTGCTGCGCATCTCACGCGCTGGTGTGCACACCATGGGACCGAAACATTACCGAATGCCGGCTGGTCGAGGTGGGCGAGGGCGATGCGGCATGCATTCGAATTTGCTCACCCCTCGGCGGCGGCGCAGGCGGACTACGACCCGGAGATCCTGGACAGCTACATCTCCAACCCGAAGAAGGGGTTCAAGCGCCGCCAGGCGCGCGTGGTCGAGGAGGAGGAGGAGGAGGGCGAGGATGCCAAGCTGGCCGTGTACGAGGCGCAGCCCTTCCACCACGACGTCGAGGCGCTCGACGCGGAGTATGACGCGAAGCACGCCTTCCCGCTGCCCAAGGAGGCACGCACCCGCCCCCTCGCTGCGGCACTGCTATGACTCGGGAGCCGGAGCAGCTGGCAGGCGTCGCGGCTCACATTATCAAGAAGACGGAGGAAGCCGGAGGCTGGGCTGCTGCGTCGGCTGAGGCGCGTCTCCGCTGCAGGCGAGCGGGGCGGCGGACTTCAAACACTACAAGAAGAAGTGGAAGGTCAACTGGTTCGGCACCAGCATCTTTGTCGCCTACTGCATCGCGCTCGTCCTGTACCTCTTCATCCGCATCACCAAGACGATGAACCTCGGCTCCTACCTCGCGTGCGCCCTCCTATCTGCTGCGTTGCTTCGGGAACCCCCTCTGGTGCTGATCCGCAAGGCTGGCAGATCGAGCGGTGCCTCCAGCAGCTGCTCCCGGAGCTCCAGGCCTGCCTGTGGGACGGCTGGCGAGCCGCCAGCAGGGGTGCGATCGGCATGCATGCCGGGCATGGCGGCTCAGCAGGAGCAACGGCAGCAGTGCTGCCCGGATCCCGCTCCAGCGCGTGGCCTCGGAAATCCCCGAGGGCCCGCGGTTCCACCCCCGCCGGCCGCGCGCAGGTACGGCATCTTCGTGCTGTTTGTGGAGGTCATGGGCGCGACGACCACGCTGCTGTACGGCATCAACCTGCTGCTGACGCCGGTGTACGACCCGGTGCCGGAGGACCCGGAGAACCCGGGGCTGCCGGCGGTGCGCCACGGCTACCGCGTGCGCGTGCTGGTGCCCTGCTACAAGGAGTCGCTGGAGCTGGTGCAGCGGACGGTCACCGCCGCGCTGGACGCGGTGCTGCCGGCCAACTGCTACCGGTGCGGGCCTCCTTGCTGGCAGCAGGCTGCCGGAGCAGGAGGCGGTAATGGCGCGGGTGGGTCTGCGAGGGATGGAAGCCGCAGACGCGATCTGCCAGGCGGCAGCGGTATGTGACCCATGGATGGCCGAGAGAGCGGCGTGGGGGGAGAGCTGGACGGGCTCTCAGATTCCCTGCGTGCGCACAGCCGGCTGCCTGCGCTCCTGGCTGCCGCGCGACACAGCAGCAGGGTGAATGCAGGGCAGCAGGGCTAGCAGCGCCCCCTGCCAGCGGTCGACTCGGCCGCTGAGCGCCCCCCGGCCGGCTGCTGCCTGCAGGACGGTGTACCTGTGCGACGACGGCAAGGACCCGCAGAAGCGGCGGTGGTGCCAGCGCATGGGGCACGGCGTGCAGTACGTGAGCGGGCGCACGCGGCAGCCGGGCGAGATGAACGGCAAGTCGGCCAACCTGAACAACTGCCTGGAGCAGATCTACCCGCCCGGCACCGTCATCCCGCACAACGAGCTGGCGAGCCCCCCTCGCCTGCCTCCGCAGCCCCGCGGCGGCCAGCAGGAGGGGGCGGCGTCAGCCCGTCTGCCTGTCTGGGTGGGGGCAGGCGAACAACGGGGAGGCCTATGCTTCTCGATGCATGGTTGTGATGCGAGAGGCGGCTGGTTGCAAGAGCTCCTGCATTTGTGGAAGGCAGCGCTGGTTGCTACTGCTGCTGCTGCTGCTGCTGCTGCTGGGTGCGGCATGCGGCACCCTGTCAGCCCCACTTCCTCAACACCCCCCCCCCCCTCCACTTTGATCGCTCAGCACCTGACCCTCGGGTGTTTGCCCGACAGGTCTGCATCTTTGATGCTGATCAGCTGGCCAACTCCGACTTTTACATCAAGACGGTGCCGCTGTTTGACGGCGGCGACGACGTCGGCATGGTCCTCTCGCCGCAGGCGAGCCCCTCCCCCGGGCAGCAGCAGCTGCAGCCCCCCAAACGCGCTTCCCTCCTGCTCCAGCCAGTGAGGAGGACTGGCTCGCGTCCAGCAGCCGCAGCCGACTCCTTTTCCCGCCCGCTTGCCTGTGAGCTGTGCCAGCTGCTGCCGGGCTCGGCCCACAGCGGCTGCCGGGACTGAGGAGTTTGGGGGCCGTCTTATTCCGCAGGCGTTCCACAACCTGCGGCTGCACGCGGACATCTTCAACCACGCCAACATCCACTTCTGGGAGTACGCGCAGCCAGGCTACGACGCGCTGGGCTTCATCTCCTGCACGGGTGCGGGGGCCCTCGCTTGCGGAGCGGTGGGGATGCATGCCGGCGGCGGCCCCCTCTGCGGCAGCGGGGGGCACCACATGCAGACACGGCTCTTCGTACCGGGGGGCTTCGGAGCTGAGGCGAGAAGCTGCCCAGGGGGTTGCTACTGGCGGGCGGTCGTCTGCTTCAGCTCTCACGCAAGCAGCATGAGGGCCCTGCCGGGAGGCAGGAGCTCGAGCGCGGGCACTGACGCGGCGGCTGCTGCCCGGCGGCTGCAGGCACCAACTTCCTGTGCCGCGCGACGGCGCTGCAGGAGAGCGGCTGGTCGCCGACCTACACGCTGACCGAGGACTTCGCGCTCGGCATGATCATGAAGGCCAACAAGTGGCACTGCTGCTACGTGGAGGAGTACCTCGCCCTCGGCGAGGCGCCCGAGCAGATCCGCAACTGCTTCCAGCAGCGCTCGCGCTGGTGCAAGGCGCGCCCCCTCTCTGGTGGCTTGCGCGCGGCTGCAGTTAGGCATCGGCAAGGGAGGGGAGGCCGGCAAGCCGGCTCAGACGCAGGCCGGCTCAGCCCGAGCTCGTCGTTCAGCTGCCCGACGAGCAGCCCCCAGGCACAGGGAGCGGCGCTGCCGGCAGCCTGCCGCCGGCGACTGAGGGAAGCGCTGCCTCGCCACTGCAGGGCCACTTCCAGGTGGTCATGTCCCGCAAGCACTGCCCGCTCTTCCACCGCGGCCTCTCCTTCGGCATGCGCCTCATGTACTGCTCCGGCGTGTGGAGCTACATCGTCGGCGCGCTGACCGCGCCCACCTTCATCATCATCCCGCTGCTCACCATCTGGGCCGGCATCTTCCCCATCGTCATCTCCTGGTGGGCCGCGCTCGCGCTGACCGTCTACTTCATCGCCCAGACGGCCGTGCTCAGCTACAGCAAGAAGCTGGCGCACGTGGAGAGCCTGTGGTTCGCCGGCATGGCCAACAACATCCTCTGGTTCACCTTTGTCAAGGCCTGCTTCCGCTCGCTCACCGCCGCCTTTGGTGCGCTCCCCCCCTCGCCCTCCTCCATGTGTCCTCCTTGCCTGCGGCTGGCCGGTGCAACGCACCCAGCGAAACTCGTTACATCAGCATCATGTTACCTGCGCTCCGTGATGTGTGCTCTCTGACACATCACCATCCTCTCACTCGGGGCGATTACTGCACCGTCTTGGCAGTGGTGTTGCCTCTTGCGGCCGGCATGAGCTCTTGTACCTATAACGTCAGTTCCAACAGTGCTCGACTCAGCAGACGGAAACGCGCAGCCGCTCGGGGGCGGCCCAGCCGGACGGGCGTGCGATGTGAGCACCATGCGGTGCAGCGCTTAAACCCCTGTCTGCCGCGCAGCAGCCAGCCCTGCGCCTGCCTCCAGCCCCCCACGCCATGCCGGCCCAGAGCTGACAGGCGCCTCCTCCCCCCCTCTGCTGTCGCAGGCCAGGGCATCACCTTCAAGACGACGCTGAAGGGCGTGAACAAGCTGGCCGACTCGGCCTTTGGCGACCTGTGGATGCCCTTCTCCTGCCTGGTCGTGATGTGCGTCAGCCTCGGCTTCGGCATCGCCAAGCTCGCGGCCGGGCCGACCGTCATCACCACGCTGGCGATCAGCGTCGTCTGGATCGTGTACGGCATCATCCCGCCCTACCTGCTGGCGCACTACGCCCTCATCGGCCGCGGCACCACGCTGCAGTTCATGTGCCGGTGCGGCGCCCCTCCCCATCCCATCTGGGAGTGTGAGCGCGAGGGAACGGCCGGCCCAGCCCTGCTCTGCCTGCCGCTCATGCCAGCCTTCGCTTCAAAGCAGACCGCAGCAGACGGTTCCGCAGCAAGTGCAGCCCAGGACAGGGTGTGAGGGACTCTCTTTACAGCTGCAGCGGCCAGCCGCCCCCCTCCACCGCCTCCGACAGCGCAAGAACGGCGGTTCCAACCCCACCGGCCCGTGCCGCAGGATCACCTTTTTGCTGTCCTACACCTGCGGCGTGTGCGCGCTGCTGCTGCTGTGGGCGGTGTACCCGAAGGACTACGACATGGGCCAGGCCTCCGACTCGGCCGTCCAGTTCCTCGACGCGCAGCGCGTCGGCAGCCTGCCAGCCGACAACCGCATCCCCTGGCGCGCCAACAGCCTGCTGTACGAGGGCTCCAGCAGGCTGGGCTTCCCGGACCTCACCGGCGGCTGGATGCACGGCGGCGAGCTCGGTGCGGCCCCCCCCCCCCCCCCCCCCCCACCGCCACGCCAGTCAGCCCCCCCCGTCCCCCCCCCCCCCCTTCGCCGAATCGACCCTTTGCGATTTTCGGTTTTGATATCTTAGGGGAACGAGCGCGCGGACGGCATTTTAGAATCCCCGAGCCCCCGGGGCGCCCCTTCTCTTCGAGACCTGCGATTCCGACGCGATGCCAAACTTCAACCCTAAACCCTACATTCAAACCCTAACGCACCCCCCGCGCGCAGGCTGCCAGCACTACAACCTGACGGTGACGCCCGGCAAGCGCTACCGGCTGCGTCTCATCAACCTCTCCTCGCTGCTCATGCTCTCTTTTGTGGTCGAAGGCCACAATCTGACCATAGTCGCAGCCGACGGCGTTCCCACGGAGCCTCTCACCGTCCCCTCCGTCGACATCAACTCCGGCCAGCGATGCGTTTCCCCTATTAGGGTTTTAGGGTCTGTTTGTGTTTTCGGGTTTTTCAGGGGGTTCAGGAGAGGCTGTGTTAGTCAGCCTGCATTTTTCCTGCCAGGGTTGTGGGATTTTTTTCGACGGGCTGCATTCGCCAGCCTGCCTTTGCCCTGCCAGACTGTTCAGCGTTCCCGGCTGTCTTTGCCAGGCTGTCTTTGCCAGGCCGTCTGCATAAGGCCAGGCTGTCCAGGACGTTTCCACCTCAGTTGAGGCGCCGGCAAAGCCCTGAGGCTCGAGTGCGATCCAGCATTTGGCCAATTCTCACACAGGGTCTTTTCAATTACCCCAGGGGCAGCTCCATCGCAGGTCCGAAGGCTGTCTGGATTCGGAAAGAAGAAGGGCAGCGCGCGAAAAGACGGACACATGTTGGTTTGAGTTTTTCGAGTTGATTTTAAGTCGTTTTTGAGTTTTCCCGCAGGTACGACGTGATTTTGACGGCCAACCAGGCGCCGCGCTCCTACTGGATCGTCGGCCAGGGCCAGTATCGCCCAGGCTCCCCTGCCGGCTACGGCTTCCTGACCTACGCCGGCAGCAACGTCTCGGCACTCCCCCCCACGCCGACGCCCGCCAGCAACGCCACCGCCCCCTGGACGATCGCCCAGACCCTCGCGGTACGTGTGTTGACCCTAAACCCTAAATGACCCTAAATCCTAAATCGGACCGAAATTCTACACCCTGGCAGAAATGCCACCCTCCCCGTCACCGCCACCGCCGGGAGGGGGGATCGATCGGCTGGCGCGGCGGTCGGGGGCTGACAGGTTGTGGACCCTTGTAGGGTTCAAAATCGCGCCCTGCCGCCCCTGGCTGCCCACTTTCCTAATGCGAGGCCCGCGTCTGCGCGATGCGAGCCCGAGTTGACCGTGAAACGAAAACGGCAACTTTTCGAAAAATGCCGTTTTTTTACAGCAGTCACCTTTCACCAGCCGAGGCGGGACTCCCCGGCAGCCTCGCTGCAAACCGCCTTGGCCATCAGCCCGGGGCCCTAAACCCTAACGCCGTTCGTCGCAGGTCCGGACGAACGCGTCGGCGCTGGCGTCCGGCGCGGTCACCGTCGCCAGCCTGTCCAACGCCGACAAAACCCTAACCGTGCCGCGTGAGTCTCCCCGAAACTCTGGTCACCGACCTTTCGCGGGTGTGTGGACGAGCCCTGGTCGATTCGAGCAAACCCTATCGAAACCCCGCCCATCCAGACACCGAGACGCCTCAAACCCTGTGCTCGTCCCTGGGTGACCCCGAACCCTAAACCCTGGAACCCTGCCGCCGCCCCGCAGAGAACGCGACCACGACCGTGATGCTCAACATCAGCCAGCCTGTCACCGCCAACGGGCAGCTCCACTGGGCCTTTGACAACGTGGCGACCTACAAGACGCCCAGCTGCTCCCCGCTGCTGCAGGATCTCGCGAACGCCACCGCCAACTACCTCCAGGCGAACGCGGCCGGCTCGGCTGGCCCGGCCCCTGATGTCAGCCTGCAGCAGACAGCCGCGCCCGGACAGGGGCCCCAGGCACTCCCCCCTCCCTCCCCCTCTGCTGCGAGTTCAGGGTCGGTCAAAGGGGCGCGTTTAGAAAATAAGCGTGGTGTCAGTTACAAGGTGTGTAGGGTTTGTTTCGCCCTAGTTCCGCCCAGATTCCGTTCTTCTCGCCGACGAGGTTTGGGCGTATCGAAACCCTACAAAAACCCTACGCATAACGCCTGAGCCCTACCGACGCGCCGCAGATTTACACGTACGGGCAGCCGGCGATCTCGGCGCTGGCTTCTCCCGTCACCGGGCAGTTCATAGTGCCGCTGCAGAAGGGGGCGGTTGTGGACGTTGTGATGCAGAACAACCCCTCCAACTTCTCCAGTGCGAATCCCTCCTTCGTTCCCCTTAATTATCGTTCAGGGTTTAGGTTTCCCTTTATCGTCCAGGGCTTGGGGTGCAAAGAAGCAAACCTCAGCAGGCAAAGAATCTAGAGATGGGGTGGTCCAGAGCGAGCCCTCCAGCCACCCCCCCCACCCC
>BHFV01000362.1:221-28614 GCA_003568905.1 Trebouxiophyceae sp. KSI-1
CCCCCCCCCCCCTTCCCCCCCCAGGGGGGCTTCCCAGCCCCTCACAGTGGGAACGGCTTGCCGCCATGAGCCCGCTGCATGCCCTCTTGCGGCGTCACAAGCACAGGCTTTCTCCGAGCATCGAAGACATGTTTCGGAACCCGAGTCGAACGGGTTGGAATCCAGCCTGGAAAGAGGGGAATCTAGTCGGTTCAAATCACCCGAATGATCACCTGAACAATCTCTGTGTCGAGTGTCGCGCACTCATTTTCGGGTTCGCGCCGTTTTCGTCCCCCCGCGCCCTGGACAGCGGCCGACGCCTTCTGTTCGGCCGCCGGCGCAGGAGGCGCTGGACGCAGTGCGGCAGGGCCGCTCCACGATCGTGGTGGCGCACCGCCTGAGCACGATTCGCAACGCGGACTCCATAGCAGTGCTGCAGGACGGCCGCATCCTGGAGCAGGGCAGCCACGAGGAGTTGATGGCTCGGCCGCGAGGCGCCTACCTCGCACTCGTCGACCAGCAGCGCCGCGCCCTCTAGCACACCCGCTCCCCCGCCTCAGACCGAAAAACATGGAATCTTGTCAAACACACAACGCCCGAAAACGGGCTGCGTCAACGGTGGCAGCCGCGCCGGCTGCAGCAGGCGGTGCCTGTCCGCTCGGCCGCTGTGCCTGCAAAACTCTGTAGTCGTGGGAGAACTGTGTCGGTGAATTTGCTTGCAAGTGTAGGAACTAGGCACATGACTGTCAGGATACGGCTGCAGCTGTGGAGTTTTTCCGCCCAGCCAGAGGTTTTGCCTCCCCTGTTTTTCCCCCAACCGCAACCCGTCCATTGAGGACGGTTTCCTCGCTGCGCTGCATCGCTCAGCCTGTCCGTTGCGGGCAGACCAGCGACTCCAGTTTAGGGTTTAGGGTTTTGCCAGCGCCAGCATTCGGCTGGCCGGGCGTTCCAAGTGCCCTGTGCCGGCCCCTCTTCCCGCTGCTGCGGCTGGGCCCAGCGTTGCCCTTACCCAAATCTGCTCCTCTGTGTCACTGCCTTGCCTCCAGTTCGTAGCCGGAACTGTTTAAAGGCCGCCAAAGCGCGCGTGGCCTGCGCCACTGTAAGCTCTGCTCCAGTCGCTTGGGCTGTGTCCAAAGGAAGGCACTGCAGGAGGCCGGCGCTTGCTGGCTCAGAGGGGCAAGACAGCCTGTCACCAGGCAGGGCTGACCGCAGCCAAGTGCTGGCATGCGTGTCCTGTGACGCTCTGTCAGGGGTCAGACTTGGAAAAAGTCTGATCGCAGCCAAGGAAGCAGGTGAACGCGCGGCGCAGCAGCGGGCATTGCAACGGCGGCGGTCGTTACTCACACACCACGGCTGATCGGTCACTCATACACGACGTCGGATCTCAGCACATACTTGATGCCCGACAGTACTTCCGCCCCCTCGTGCTCCAGGCAGTGGTCCCCGTGCAGGTGCAGCAGCGCCAGCCCGGGCGCCGGAGAGGTGCTCGCCACCAGCCCCCCGCGCTTGCCTCCTGCAGGCCGCCGCTGCCGTGTGTTTAGTGGTTTTAGGGTTTAGGGTTCATGCCGTGTGAGAGTCTGGCAGAGGAGGAGGAGGATGACACCACCACCCAAGCCAACTTGGCTCGAGACCCACAAGGGCCGGTGGGGCGTGAGGGGAACAGGGCGAGGGCACGGTGCACTTATGGGACAAATGCACGCAGGTCCTGCTGCCACAGGCAGGACTGCGGGGTGTGCTGCCGGGAAAAGAGGTGCGGCAATTCAGCTGCCGGGAAAAGAGATGCGGCAATTCAGCGCGGAGAGGGGACAACCCGGAGCACTCAAACGACAGGTGCAGCCCGTCACCCTCTGGCAGAGGCAGGGGCGCGTCGCGGCGAGCTCTGAGTTCGAGGTTTTGAGGGGTTTGGTTGTCCGCAGCGTCGCTGCGGAGCTGGAGAGGAGGGCCTCCTACGATGCTCGCTTGTGATGGGAGGGGAGGAGAAGTTATTTCGACCATCAGCATGAGCAAGGCGCACCCAGGTGTCTTGATGAATCATCTCAAATGTGAGGGGGAGCAATGCCGGCATGCCTCCCTGAAGAAGGTCAAACTGCTGTTCGGAAACTCGCTTGTCATGTGCCGAGCCCTCGATCGGCCTGCACCGGTGCTGATGCTGGCGAGCGGAAAAAGGGAGCCGTGCCATAGAACATGGTTTCGCCGCCCGTGACGCCCGGCAGCTGCGGGCCCCTGCCGCCGGCGCTGCCTTTTCCGCCAGACAGGTATATGAGCAGCGTGTAGGCGGTCTCGTGCCGCCCCACCCTCACGCTCTCGTCTATGTGCTTGCCGAAGCGGTTGCCTGGCACATACCTGCCAATCAAGGGGCAGGCAACCCTCAAGCACTGCACCTCTACTAAGGGCCCCAGCAGGGCACGCAGAAGGAGCTGAAAGCAGCCAGCAATGCAGGCAAATCCACAAGTTGCGCTTGCAGGGCGATGACGAAGCAGCAAACGCAGCATTCTGCTTTCGGCCGGAGTGAAAAGGGGAGGAGGCGCGCTTGTAGAGGCGGATGTTGGGGTTCAGCCCGATGGCTGCCCGGCCGTCAACGTCGTAGCCGCGGCAGACCTCCTGCAGCCCGCCGCTGTGCCACAGCGCCTCTGCCAGCTCGGGGCTGTGCACCGCCGCCCGCCCGTTGTCCCGATATGCCTATCGTCACCCAGCCAGCCGAGTTGAGAGCTGTGAACACAGACAGGCTGTCTGCAGCAGCTGCAGGGAAGGGAGCTTGCCTCGCCAAAGGCCGGGCCCCGGCTGCCCTGGTGCTGGAAGCCAAGGCGCTCCGCTGCCGCTATGAACGCCTCGCACTCGGCCGGCGTCAGGACGCCAGGCACCTCGAGGATCTCCCGCCCCCGCACTTCGAGCGCCTCGAGCCCGCTCTTCTTGCTGATGGCGGGGAACTGGCTCCGCTTCTGCTCACCTGCTGTGCCTGCAGCTGGGTCGTGTCAAGCCAGTAGGGGCATTCTTCGGGTCTGAGCTCGGTTCAGACAGAGAGAGCAGCGCAAGACCGCAGGGCAGGAGACTCTGGTCTCACACTCTGCGCACAACACATGGAGCCCACAAGATGAATCACACCTTTCTTGCTCGGCATCGACTGCCTGCCAGTCTGCAGTGCACAAGACAATCTGACGCTAATGTTCGGCCTCACCACGCGTGGCTGTAACGGGATCATGCAGTCTCGCTGTGAGCTGCAAATGGGCGCCGCGACAGGTTTGATCGATGACGCCATCGAGGCCACAGGCGGGCCGATTTCAGAGTGCTCAACTGGAACCTTGCTTGAGCAATCAGTCTGCTTAGTTCGCCACTTGGCGGCGCCACACAGCGAGCCAGCACTGGTGCATGCGTGGTAGCGACATGCGCGTGGGCCGTACGGCCCAGAGCGGCGCTCGTCCTCGCTCGCTCCACGGGCCCTGGCCTAGATTCACAATGCCTCAACATCACAGGTGTGCAACAAGCCTGCCGGCCGCCACGAGAGCTTGGGGCACGCGCGCGCGACCAGGCGTTGAGCTGACCAGTGCTCCGCGTCTGAGGCGACTTCCCGCGACTGCTGCCGCCTGCCGGCCGGCTTGTCCAGCCACCAGACGCGCACAATGTGGATCACCCGCCTGGTGCTGCCTGAACTCGAGCACTGAGCAGGCCACATCTGTCGGTGGCAGGCCCGCCGGTGGCAGCAGCAGCCGGCTGCGTGTGGCGGCGCCTGCGCAAGTGGTGACGTGGGACGAGGTGGAGAAGCAGACGAGCGACGCGCCGCTGAACGGCTTCACGCTGCTGCCGGACAACAAGCCGTCGACGGCGCCCAACAAGGTGCTGGAGTCGTCCCCCGACTCGCTGTGGGGCCGCGGCGTCGGCGACAACCACGGCGTGCTGCTTGTGCGCGACACCAACGCCTGGTGCCCCTACTGCGAGCGGTGCGCTTTCACAACCACTGCAGGTCGCCTGACCGAAGGACCTTGCCTGCCCTGCCTGCGCTCCAAGACATGGCTGCTCCAAAACCCGGCTCACCTGCTCAACCCACTGTTGTGCCCCCAAAAGGGTCAGATATGTCGGCATCAGGCGGCTCGGCTGCTGACAGCCGGCGGCTGCTATCTGTTGCAGCGTCTGGTTCGCGCTCGAGTGGAAGGGCGTCCCCTACGATACGATGCTCATCAACCTGCGCGACAAGCCGGAGTGGTACCTGGAGATGGTGCCGACGGGGCTGGTTCCAGCCGCCAAAATCGGCGACAAGCTCGTGCACGAATCGTACGACATTCTCAAGGCATGGCCGCCTTTTCCGCCCTGTTTTTCGTTTCGTTCTGTTTTGTGTTTTGTGCAGGGCCTGTCCATTTGGTGTGAATCAGTGCATGCACCCAAGCAGCGGCCTGCAGATGAGCCCTCAAGAGCCGAAAGCGCGCTGCTCTCCCAAGGAAGACTGCCATGCGAGGCTGAGGCGTCCTCGGAAGCAAGGCTGCCGGTTTTGTAACTCCTCCCCTCACCGCCGTAACTGCCGCGCCTGCAGGTGCTGGAGGAGGAGCACCCCGAGCCGCCACTGCTGCCGGCCGACGAGGGCCTGAGGAAGCAGACGCTGGCCGCCTGCGACGCCTGCGAGGACTTTGCCGCCGCCGGCTACGCCTTCATGACGGGCGGCCGCATGGGCGGCAGCTCGAGCGCGTCGGAGCAGGAGCTGCGGGCGGCGTTTGAGGCGCGGCTCGGCGAGCTGGAGGAGCTCTTCGAGAAGCACGGCGGCCCCTTCATCATGGGGTGGGCTGCCCCCACCCGGCCTGGCATTGAGCTGCCCTCTTGGTGCCTCTGCGTTGCGCGGCTGGCAGCACAGCCCCCTCGGATGGGACGGGGGGCTTGCAGGCGCCAGGAGGGGGAGAGAAAGCTCCACTGCCATAACTGAAGCCGCTTTGAGGGCTGCAATGATGGTCTGCTCTCAGCCGTGACACATCGATGATTGTTCAGACATTCCAGCAGACGGCACCCCTCTGCATGTCCTTCCAATGGAGGCAGCCCTGGCGGCTCTTCTTACAGCCGGTCATTCGGCAACCCCATTGCCTGAAGCTGACATCACGCTGACAGATGCCGCCGCCAGCCATGAGGCAGTGCTCAGGCAGGCACCAGCCCCTCTGAGCGCGCATCAAAACAGCCCCTGCTTTCCCAAGAGCCATGCAGTCATCGGCCCAGCTCGCATTTCAGCCGCCAGCCTCCCCCGTTTCCCTTCCCATACAAAGCATGACAATTGGCAATCTTCTATTTTAAAATACTTGAATACTTGTTTTTAAAGTTTTATTTCTGTACAATTACCATATGTTTTAAAAAACAATTGGCAATCTGTTTGTAATAAACGTTCTGAAGCTACTGAGGAAAGGCTGTTGAGCCGGAGGCAGCGCCGCGCCTGACCTGCCGAGCCGCGTGGCAGGGAGAAGCTGAGCCTGGCGGACGTGATGTACGTGTCGAGCCTCGAGCGTTTTGCCGCGCTGCTGCCGCGCGTGCGGGGGGTCGACCTGCGGGCGGGGGACAGCTGGCCGGGCCTGGCCAGCTGGTACGCGGCCATGGAGGCGCTGCCGGCCTACCAAAAGGTGCGCAGCGACGACCGCACGCTGGAGATGCTGATCAGGTGCTGCCCATAACAACCCCCCCCCCCCTTTCTTCCCGCCGCTTGAAGCCATTTCCAACGCATGCAGCATCTCGAAACCTTGAAACCAGGTCGAGGTCCTCCATCTGAACACCTCGTACTTGAATCAAAAAGTTTCATGTCAACGTGTGGTTGCGAGCCCGGTGCTGCTCCTGCCTGCCCTCGGCACACAGAGAGCCGCTGACCGGCTCGCCGGGTGAACAGGACATTGACAGGCTGGCCGTCTGCGGTGCTCTGCAGGAAGGTGTTTGGCGTCGGCGGGCGGCACGTGGCGGAGATCGACGAACGGACGCGGGCCGCGCGGCTCGAGGCGGCCGCCAAGCTCGGCCTCAACCACCAGGCAGTGCTGAAAGACATCCTAAATAACAGCGGAATCCTGCGGGTTTACCCCCCCCCCTCTTCCAGCCTATGTACCCACCTGGCAACTGCGTTGCTCTGCCTGCATGCAGCCGCCTAGTGGGTGTCCCCTCGATGCTGTGTTATGGGCATTGCTTGGCACCTTTAATGCGGCGAAAATGGGTCCAATGTGGCATACGGACCCACCCCCCATGCCCGTCTGAGCTCCTGCTTGGCTCATCGGCAAGGGAGCAGACCCGACGCATGCACATGCCTGCCCGCGGCTCTGCAGTGGTTTCAGGGCTGCGGGACCACGCTACTCAGGCGGACGGGGTAATGCAACCCTAAACCCTGAACCTGAAAACTTCTGCAGGTCCGGACGAACCAGTACGGCGGCACGATGAGGGCGATCAATGGTTATACCCTCGCGCCCGGGCCGGCGCTGGTGCAGGCGGTGGACCATGCGCTGCGCCGCGTCGCCCACCAGCTCATCCACGGTGGGCCCGCCGCCCGATGCGTGCCAACCTGATGCTCTGCCTGCGGATGTGTGGGAACGCTGATGCCGGTGAGAGGCTGGAGGGGGGCTTCTCTCGGGGTTGATTGCGGGCAACTGAATTGCTGAGGCAGGCAAGCTGCTCGCATGTGGAGACCAGGATACCAGTGAGGGGCTCGAGAGGATGTTCTCATGGCTGAGAGCGCTTTGCTGCAGGCACTCCCGGCGAGCGCAACGACTGCAAGGAGGCGTGCGCCATCGGCTCGGCCGCGCTTGTCTTCTTCCGCAACCGCGCCTCCGCGCCGCGCGACATGAGCGCCGCCGCTGCCGACGAGCTGCGTGCCGCCTGCTCCGAGGTCCTGCTGGACATGTTCTGAGGCTCGTCGGCGGCCTGGCTTTCTTCTGGCTGTCACTGCTGAGAATTGCGACGTTCGTAGGGCTTAGGCTAGAATAGGCAGCAAGAATAGGCAACTGACCGGTGTTGATCCTGTGACGGCTTGACTTCCAGCAGCGCGTGTGACTGCGCGGCCTCGACCCGCGGTCCGGACGGCTTGCATGCTGCCAATGTAACGTTAGCAGCTCGTAGCCACCGAGCTCGCAGCAAGGCGAGAACGGGCTCGCTTTGCGGCAGCTTCGACAGGATGTCGTTCCTGTCGCTGGGTGGCGATGGAGCTGCCAAGCCAACTTTCTTCGAGCTGATTGCCGCTGAGCGCCTGATGCCCGGCCTCAAAGCGGCGACGCTGTACTCGCTATCGGTGAGCTGGATCCTCCGATGCCAGCAGGCAGCAATTGGGGGGGCTTGGCGTGCCTGTAGCAGCGGAAGGAGGCAGAGACTCCGCATCTCACGGCATGCAACTCCGACACCGGAGGTGGCCGCTGTCTGGCCTGTGAAGCGTGTTGCATGCCAGACGCGACAGGGTCGTGTGTCCAGGGTCATACATGCGAGGTTTCAGCCTCTCCATGTGCCCTTCAGGCTCACCCAAGCTTCTCTGCGCTGTCTGCAGGTGATGGCGCAGCGGCGGCACTACCTGCACCGAGTGCTCGGCTACGAAGACGAGGTGTTTGCGGCGCTCAGCCTGGCGCTCGACCGCGCGAGCCTGGCCAGCGGCAGCGCCACCTTTGCAGACGGCCTGTATGGCCTGCGGCGGGCGCCGTTCGAGCCACAAGCGGGCCCAGGGGCGAAGCAGCGTGCGCTGGACAAGCGGCAGCAGCGCCTGGCTCTCCTGTGCCAGGCAAACGCCGCACTAAGCCGCAAGCCTGCTGCACAAGGTTGGAAGGGCCTGACTCTTATTACTTATTACTTATTCGGGGGCGGCAGGTGTTGCTTCCGTACCTCCACGCGAAGCTGCACAAGCTCTACGAGCGGCTGGCGCCAGCGGCAGGCTCGAGCGGCCCGCCTCTCTTCGCCGAGGCGGAGCAGCAGGTGCCTCTCCTTTCCCTTCTCTCCAGCGTGCCGCCTGCCCGACTCCTGCAGCTGCTTACTGCTGCATTAGGGTTTAGAATGTCAGGCTTAAGGTTTAGGGTAGGGGAACGCGCAGGCGCGGGCGCCTGGCAGCGCACGGGCCGCTTGGCTGGCGCGGATGAGGCGGATCGCACTGAGCCTCTTCCTGCGAGGCTACCCCTGGGCGCACGCAGCCGCGGAGGGCGCCAAGTTCTGCTACCAGCTGCTGTACCTGCTGGACGCGTCGCCTTTCTACTCCCCCGTGCTGCACCTGCTCCGCCAGCACATCGTGCGCGTCTCTGGCCGGGAGCTGGCGCGTCCTTTCCCCCCGCCAAACAAGCAAGTCAGAGCGCTTTCACTGCGCGGTCGTACGGTCGCAAAGCGGTCGCAAAGCGGTCGCAAAGCGGTCCATTTAAGTGTTATTGTTGGATTTTAGGGAATATGTGTTCATGAATATTTTTTCAGGTTTATCTACACTTGGCCTTTGCCGGACCGCCGTTGTGCTGTTCGGCTGCCTGCAGCTGGCCCAGGCTTGGGCCGCTCACAGAAGTCTCACAGGGAGCTCTGTGCTGTCGCCCTGCAGCTGCAGTCGGAACGTGAGAAGCGGCACAGGCGTGCCGCCCAGCTGCACCGCGCCAGCAGGGGGCTGGCGCCGCTTGCCTGGCTGCGGCGCGGCCTGCTCACGGCGGGCCACCTGTTTGCCGACCACTCGCGCAACGCCCTCATCCTGCTGGTCTTTGCCTTCAAGGCGCGCTCCCTCTCCCATGACAGTCATGCGGCCTACCCCCAGCCTGTTTGTGTGCCTAGTGTCAGCACCGACCACGCTCACCACTGACCGCCGTGCCTGGAATGGGCATTCACTTGCTGCGCCTCAGCGAGCACAGAGAGCAGGAACAGATTCAAGCCTCCCAAAGTCACTGCATTCAAACCCCAGCATAGCAACGCAAAAATCAAGCTTTCGTTCCGCTGCGATGCGCAAGCCCCTGCGCAAACAACAACACTGGCATGACTAACACTGCGATGCGCAAGCCCCTGCACAAACGACAACATGGGCATGACTAACACTGCGATGCGCATGCCCCTGTGCAAACAACAACACGGGCATGACTAACACTGCGATGCGCAAGCCCCTGCGCACACAACAACACGGGCATGACTAACACCGCGCAAACGGCGCTGTGTGGATACGTGCGGCAAACGCAAACGGCGCTGTGTGGATACATGCGGCAAGTGTGCGAGCGCTTGCCTGGGGCCTTGAGCCACGGCTGCCCCGCACCGCAGCTGCTGGAGTGGTGGTACACCTCCGCGGAGCAGCAGCTGGCCGCGCAGAAGGCGCTGCCCGTGCCGCCGCCGCCGCCGCCGCCGCGCCCCCACCCGGCTGGCTGCGGCCTGCCGGCGGACGCAGCGACCTGCCCGCTGTGCCGCCGGCCGCGGACCAACCCGGCCGTGCTGGTCGCCTCCGGCTTTGCCTTTTGCTATCCGTGCATTCACGCGCACGTGGAAGCGTCCGGCAGCTGCCCGGTCACGCTGCTGCCGGCCCAGGCAGAACACATCCGGCGGCTGTATCACAGCCAATAGACCGCGTTGCTCTCTGTGCGACTGCGAGGAGCGACTGTGAGTGACGACCGTGCCCTCTGCTTCGTGTGCTGCTGGTCTGCTGCTTGCTTCGTGTGCTGCTGGTGTGCGCTTTGCTTTTTTCGTGTGCTGCTGGTTACAGCCAGCTCGTGGTGCGGGCGCTGGAATGCGGGCCGAAGAATGAACCAAATGCGAGACTCGACCTATCCCTGGGCGCAGCGGCCGGCAGCGGCGCCTTAGTCAGGGGCGCGTTGGCACGCACGCACTGCGAGCTAGGAGGGTTCCGCCCGGCACTCGAGCGGCGCGGGCGGCTGCTGCGGCGTGGAATCGCCGGCGCCGGCAGCCTCAGACGGCCAGCAGCATGCGCACAGGGTCCTCGATGACCTCCTTGACGCGCTTCAGGAAGGTGACCGCCTCGCGGCCGTCGATCAGCCGGTGGTCGTACGTGAGCGCCACGTTCATGATCGGGCGCGGCACGATGGCGCCGCCGACGACGGCCGGCCGCTGGTTGATGCTGTGCATGCCCAGGATGGCCGACTGCGGCGGGTTGATGATCGGCGTCGAGAGCAGGCTGCCGTACACGCCGCCGTTCGAGATGGTGAAGGTGCCGCCGGCCATGTCGTCGATGCCGATCGTGCCGTCGCGCGCCTTCTTGCCGAGCGCGTTGATCGTCTGCGGCCGCCGCCGCCCGATCAGCCCGCCGCCACCGCGTTTTCCGCAACCTTCACCGGACGCGCTCGCACGCGCGCGCGGGGGCGAACAGCGGCGCGCCTTCTCGACCTCCGCGAAGCTCATCGCGTCCGCGCTGCGCAGCACCGGCACGACCAGGCCCTTTTGCGTCGCGACCGCGATGCTCACGTCCGTGTAGTCGCGGTACACGATCTCGTCGCCGTCGATGACCGCGTTGACGGCGGGCACCAGGTGCAGCGCGTCCGCGCTCGCCTTGACGAAGGCCGACATGAAGCCCAGCTTGACGCCGTGCTTCTCGATGAACAGGTCCTGCCGGCCGCCGAACCAACCGATCAGAACATCTGGCAAGCTTAGTTTGTGGACGGCTGCCCGGCCAGAGTTGCACGAAGAAGCCGTGCCTTGTAGGTCGAGCGCAGCTGCATCAGGTTGGTCATGTCTACCTCGTTGAACGTCGTCAGCATCGCGTACGTGTTCTGAGCGCCCTTGAGCCGTTCAGCCACGCGCGCTCGCAGCCGCGTCATCTTCACCCTCCTGCGGTCGAGATCAGGAAGCCTCACTCGAGCTGCAAGGTTGAAGACAGACCCTGCCGCTCCACATCAGCTGACGGCCAGCAAGAGGCTGGCGCGCACCGCTCTGGGCGCACAGCTTTGCTGGACAGGACCGCCGCGTCCTTGCTGTCTTTCGCCGCCCCCTCCTGCGCTGGTTTCGACTGCTGTTGCTGCTGCTGCTGCTGCTGCTGCTGCTGCTGCTGCGGTGGCGACTTGGGCTGCTGCGGCGCCGGCTTCTGCTCGGCCTTGGGGGCCTCTTGCTTTGGCTTGGCCTCCTCCTTGGGCTTTGCCTCCTGCTTTGGCGCCTCGTCCCCGCCGCCTACAGGCCACAGTCGGCCAATAGCCAACAGTCAGCCAACAGCTGATCCATTCTAACCAAGGAGCGAGTTGCTAGCCGCATGCCTGCAGCCATGGCAGATTACCCCGATGGCGCTGCCCCCAGCTGTCGACTACATCGTGTCCTCTCCAGCGCTCGCAGCAGGGCAAGGGGCGCCCACCCAACACCAGACGCGAGTTCCAGTCTGACTGGGTTGCTTGCCGCCTTCTGGCAGCCGCAGAGCATCCCATTCTGACAGCATCGGGGCCAGCCAGCCACAGAGGCTGCCGGCCGCCCCAACAGCCTGTCCCCTTGCTTCGAGCGCTCGCAGCTGAGGGAGGGGCCGCGCCCGAATCGGCGGCGGCGGAGGCGTCCTGGTCGACGACCGCCACCTCCTGCCCGACCGTGACGGTGTCCTCCTCGGCCACCAGGAACTCCTTGAGCACGCCCGGCTTGGCCTCGGTGTACCGCACATCTATCGTGACCTTGTCGGTCTCGATCTGCAGCAGCACATCGTCCTCCCGGACCACATCACCTGCAGCCAAGCGCTCCGCAGCACCAGTCAGCTCACAGGCACCGATCAGGCAGCGTGGCGCCCGGAAGCTGCGGTCAGTGGGCCTGGTGTGTGTCGCTCGCCTGCTTTGCGCTCTAGGCTGGCGACACTGCCCTCGCTGATGGAGTCGCCCATGGGCGGCACGGCTATCCTGATCTCCCCCAGGCCGGCGGCGCTCGTCCGGAAGCCGCGCAGCCACGCGGGCCCGCCCAGCGAGCCCGGCTGCAGGCCGGCCGGTGCCGAGCAGCCGGCATGCTGCCTGCTGGCGCACCCAAAGGTGTGAGGGCCTGCGAATCGGATGCGATCCGATCTCGCAGGCTGGCGGGAGCCCGACCTGGGCGGTGCGGCGGAGCTGCCCAGGCTACCGAGACCTGCTGTGCGCGGGCATTTAGGTCAGTGTCGGCAGTAGAGCCGGCGGAGGCCCGACACCGGTCCGGCCACATGATGCGGCTCTTAGCAACGCAGTAAACTTTGCGGAGTTGCTGCAATACCGAGCAGCGCCTCGGGTGGCCGGTGCCGGCGCACCTGCCAAGTCGGAAACCGCCCTGGCGCCGCTGCCGGCCTCCCGCTCCACCACCTGCGAGGAAAGCCAGAAGCCAAAGCGTGACCATCCGCTGTCGCCACCTGCCGCAATGAAGCCCAGGACGGCGCTGCACGTGACTGGAAAGCACAAAAAGGGCCAGGATGCGGCCGCTGGTTGTCGCCGCATTCACTGCCAAGCATTGCCTTGAAGTTGAACTCTTCTTCTGAATTTCGGGATGCTCTCGGGGCTCGAAACCAGCTCCGGAAAGCTGAAGATTATGGATCGGGCGCGCACCAGCCGGCCGTTCAAAAGGCGGCGCTGCCACCGTGCGCGACCCAGCAGGCGGCCCGCCATTGCCACCAGGCACCCAAAGCACGGAAATTCAGGGGGCAAACGTCCTGCCAAAACTTGCGGGGCTTGTGAACCCTAATCTGCTGCTGCTTCAAGCTGGTGTTCGAATGCCACACATCAGCCGCTTGAACGCTGCCCGGCCGTACTCGACGCAGCACGTAGCCATGCGGTCTCAGACGCTCGATGCCGGCCGGATCGCCGCGGGTAGGCACGCTGGCCCGGCGCCTCGCCCGTTCTTCAAATGTGAGCCCCGGCCTGCTAGCGGCCGGGCGCCGCGGGCGGTGCTTGCGCGCGCGAAGCAGACACACGACGTGAGCGAGGTGCGCTCGCCCGTCCTTCTGCCTGGCGGAGAGGATAGTGCTGGGCTGACGTCGGTGGCCCTCAATCGCCGAGTTTTTGCGTCTTGTTCACCTCGCTTCGGAAGCAGACTGATGCTGCGATGCGATGCTAGCCACTCGTTGAGCTAGTACTGCCGCCGGCGGCACCGGCAACCGTTCATCAGCAACTCCCAATTCAAAAGCATCGTCAACCAGGCCCCTGTCTGTCCGGCCACTGACCTCACCAGCCACGCCCGCAGCTGGAGGTCCGCATTGCGGTGATGAACGAGGAGATGTCGCGAGCCGCCCGGGCCGAGCGGTTCGAGGAGGCGGCCGCCATTCGCGACCGGCTGGAGCAGATGCGGCTCAAGGTGCGGTGCGAGGAGGTGCTGCGCACGGAGGGCCTGCGCAAGAGCATATGCTACCACCTCGGTGCGGCCACCGCGCCCTGCCTGGCTGATCTCCTCGCATCTGCTCCCACGAGGCGCGGGAGTTGTCTGAGGAGCGAGCCGCTGCCCCTTCCCCGCAGGCCAGGTCGTGACGCACCGCAGATACCAGTACAAAGGCGTCATCTTTGGCGTGCACTACGACTGCCAGGCCTCGGAAAACTGGATCCAGGCCCGTGCCTCCCAGCGCATGCACCTCTGCCAGCCCACATGCCTGGCAGGCCGCGGCTGACCCTGCCACGCTGTCGGCAGGCGATGGGCGTGGACCGGCTGCCCAAGGGGCGGCACCAGCCCTTCTACCAGGTGCTGGTCGACTTTCGCGACCGCCGCGGCGACGTGATCACCTACGTGGCCCAGGCATGCCCCTCTGCACCACAGCCTGGCATACTGAGCCCCAGCACGGAGAGCTGTGCAGCAGCTGACGCTGTCTGTATGTCTGCCTGCAGGAAAACATCGACCGCTTCCTCGAGTCTGAGACGATCCAGCACGCAAAGGCGCGCGCTCCAGCCAGCCCTCCTGCTTTAGGAGTCCCAGCTGACAGGTCCAGATGGACTGAGGGGGCCTCGGCTGCGTGGGCGAGCAGATCTCGGAGCTCTTCACCAGCTTCGACCCGCGCACCAGCCGCTACATGCCGAGGGAGCGGCTCATCTCCATGTACCCCGACTCGCTGGAGGCGCGCGAGGCGGCGGGCGAGCAGATGCTCTGAGCGGCCGGCCGCTGTGAATTTGCGGCCGGCTCTCCTCGTTTGTGTTTTCGCTGTCTGTGGTTGTTTTCCTGGAACGCCCATCGAGCGAATGCCACCCCGGAACCCACCCATGTACTCAGCCAGCAGCGCTATCTGCCGTAGGCATCGAACAACACATGTAAGAAAGCTTCAAACGCTTCTGCGGCCGTCAGGGTCCGGACAGCCAAGTTTGTTTTTTAATGCCCAAACCCAAATCGACACTGCCGTGGAGCGCCAGAACGCCGCAGACGCCGGCAGATCGCAAACAGCTTATTTTCGCCACCGGCTAGCTCCCTTCCCAACCAAACAGCCTGAAAGCAGCAGCATGGCGACGTTCCAACGGTGCAGCAACGGCATCGCCGGCAGCAGGCTGGGCGCCCGGCGGTGTCAACGAGTGGGTGCGACCCCGCTGGCAGCCGCACCAGCCAATCCGCTGCGATTGCTGTCGTGCTGTGTCGGAGCTGAAAGGAGCAGTCGCGGAGCGCAGCCGGGCGACGAGCCTTCAGCAGCGTGCATGCGGCCAGCGCGCGCCGCCCTCGAGACGCCTGGCTCACCGTGTAGGCGATCATGAAAGTGTTCGGGGGATGGCGCAAGTCTTGCACAGTGCCAACTTTTCGCGATGGTTGGCCAAATCCGGTGTCAGCCGTCCCCTGTCTGCTGTGCAGGTGTCGCGGCGCCCCGGCCGCAGCGCAGCCTGCGCGACGTGACGGTCGCTGCGGCCGACATTCAGTTTGTGCGTGGCGTGAACGAGCCCTCCGTGCCGGAGGTCAAGCTGACGCGCAGCCGCGACGGCAGCACCGGCACGGCGACCTTCATCTTCTCTGCACCGTCCATCTTCGAGGCCTCCTCGGAACTTGGCGACATCACAGGTGTCCCATTCTGGCCTTCCCGCTGCTTCATTGTGCTCCTGTGCAGTGCACGGCCGGTGCAGAAGCTGGCAGAGGAGCATGCGGCTTCCGCATGCTCAAGAAACATCAAGAGTTGAGCACCTGGTCCCGGCGGCGCAGGCATGTACATGCTGGACGACGAGGGCGAGATCTCGACGGTGGACGTGCAGGCCAAATTTGTGAACGGCAAGCCGGACCGCATTGAGGCGCTGTACGTGATGAAGAGCCAGTTCCAGTGGGAGCGGTTTATGCGTTTCATGGAGCGGTATGCCGAGGAGAAAGAGCTGGGCTTCAACAAGAGCGTGCGCCTTTGCTCTCCTCAATCGCGAGCTTGCTTGTTGCCAAACAGTTTGCCCAGCAAGGCCGCTGACTTGGGTGAATGTCGCACATGCAGGGCTGATTTTCGCGCTAGCCTGCTCGCATCTGGTGAGTCCCGCAATGAGGCGTGCGTGAGCGCAGCGAGTCGGCAGGCAAAGCCCTGCCATAAATTTTTGCGAGCTGGGAGAGCGCGTCGAGAGTGCCTGCTCTTGCTGCCACCATAACAACAGTCATGTTGCCTCACTTCGATCCTTTAATCGTTCACCTATGACACCTCCACTGCAAGCGCGAACCAGTAGCAAACAAGCGCCAAGAGCAGCAGCGCGGGGCAACAAAAACCAATTCACTCCGAACGCCTGCTGGGCTCGGCGCGGCTAGGCCTGCCACGTCTTGGACAGGTACAGGGCCCAAAAGGACAGCGCAGCCACACCCGCCACCAAGACAGCGGCGGTCGCCTGCTGCACTGCCTTCTTGTGCCGGCTCTGCCACGCGAGCGGCCGCAGCGCTATGCGTCTGGTGAAGCTACCTGCGCCCCCAGGGGCTGCACCCGTCAGGAGTCGCCACTTTCCTTGCCAGCTGCCTCTCCAGTCGCGCAAGGAAAGTTTGCAGGGCTGTCAAGGCATCAGCGCGGCTGCTGGGCTGGCAGGTGTATGCAAGGGAATCTAAGGCTGGGCTCACCAGCGGGCGCCTTCTTCTGCGGGACGGTGTAGTGCCCATCCACCAGCTCCGCCTCTGGTGCTGTCGCTCTGCGGACGGCAGAACACAGCCCGAGTCAGTCCGCAATCAACTCGCTGCCAGGGCCCCTTGGGAAAGTCAAGAGTCTCGGCCAGCAGAGGCAGGGAACAGCCTGCTTCCGCCCAAATAATGCCGGATAATAACGCTTGCATCCTTTGCAGTCAATGTTTCCGAAACTCGCGCCTCGGAAAATTTTTCCGCGCATTTTGCTCCTTGCAAGAGCGCCCTCAGCAGCAAGCAGGCTGGAAGTGGGGGCTGTGGCGGCAGTGGGCCGCACATCTGCATGGCCAGGCGAGAGAGGCGCAGCAGCTGCGGCGGCGGGCAGCGCTTGAAGAGGAAGACGGCCTGCTGCGCGAGCTCGTCCGCGGGCGTGCGGCCGAGGATGGGCAGGCCGGTCAGCAGGCGGTGCAGCTCGGCCGGGTCCGGCTCGCAGGCCAGGATGCTGTCGCGGGAGGCCTGCGCACGCGGACGGGCAGGCAAATGAGGCTCCGTGGCTCAAGCAGCTGACGAGCCAGGCTGGCTCCAGAAGACAGCGCGTGTGGGCGCCGCTCGCAGCAGAAGCTTGGCAGGCGGCCAGGCGAGAAATGAGCAGTGAACGGCTGTGCGCTTCACGGGCACTCAAGCGGCAGCCGGGCGCGCAGGGAGCCGCTGCCTGGCTGGGGGGGGGGGGGCTCCCTAGCGCTTCGTAGCCGAGGCGCGCAGCAGCTTCTGACTGGGACAAAATGGCATTTCCGAAACCAGTTTTGGGAGGCCCGTGCCTGCATGGCGATGACCGAGACGTAGAGCGGCATGAGCGGGTGCGAGGCAAGCAGCAGGTCGAACAGCCTGGCGATCTGCGCCAGGCTGGGCACGTTGTGCGCGAACCAGGTGATGCACCAGGAGAGGGCGAAGTAGGGCGGCACGCCCGCGGCCTCCAGGCAGGCGTGCAGCTCCGGGTCGGCCTGCGGGCAGTGGCATTATTGTTGATATTAGTGAGATTAGTAACATCAGTTTTAATGTAAACAGCATTGTTATTGTTATCATTATCATTGTTATCAAGCAGCGGCTGAGACAGGCCCAGGAGGAGGGCGGCTGAACGTATGCTGAAATTAGCACAGAAAGGCTGCTGGTTGGCATCACCTGGCTTAGCAGCGGCATGAGCAGGTGCAGCAGCTCCAGCACGGCTTCCAGCGAGGGCCTGCAGGCGGGACACCCTTGCTTTTGCGGCAATTCTATGCATTCAATGAGAGCAGTGGAGCTCTATACTGAGCGGGAACTTGAAAGTGCAAGGCGCTCGCTATTCAGAGATCTTGCCTGCAGCATGGAAACATGCTGGTCAGGCAGCAAGTAGTGGCGAATGAGGGGGCCGCACCGCGTGCAGTCGCACAGCTGGCAGGCGACCATGTGGCGCAGCATCTGGAAGGCCGGCCGCTCGCCGGCCACGAAGAGTAGCACGGACGCGACGTCATGCAGCCCCTGGTAGTAATGGACACCCGGGCGGGCGCAGACAGCGGCCGTGAGCACACGCTGCAGCGCCGCCCGCTGCGCCTCGCGGTCCTCGTCGCTCCAGCCTGGCACAGCCGCGCAACCAGTCACTCAACAGGCTGTAGGCTTCAGCCCGGCGCGTCCATTAAAGGGGAAGGGGACGTCGTGCCGTCTGTGTAGAACCAGAGGGAGCGCTGCACGTCGCAGGTCACGACAGATGCGTCCCGGTGCGTCCCGGATTGCAGCCGCTCGTACTCCTCCTCGGGACTGGCCGCCTCCACGCCCAGCAGCACCGGCCAGGCGCGCACCCGCAGCTGCAGTGCAGGCGGGGCATGTCTCAGGCGAGCGTGGAGCGCAAAGGCAACGCCTGGGAGGCGTGCAGCGGGCCAGTTGTCCACCTCGTTGTTCACCAGGCCTCGCACTGCGGCAATCTTGCGCAGGCGGGCGGTGTCGACCTGCGGGCAGGGCGGCATGCGAGCTGCCATCAGCGCAGAAAGCCTGGCCTCTCGCTATCGGGTGCTGCGGGTCACGCAATTGTGGCTTTATAGACTGCAGAAAGGACCGGTCTGGGCGCACCGGCACGCTGTCGAGCGCGTCGTTGACGATGCGGATTGTCTCTTGCTGGCGCTCGCGTGCATCCTCCGCGGAGCCGGGCCGCGGCGTGCGATGCCTGCGCCGCTTCGCTCCCATGCCGGCGACATTGCCGTTGATCCGCTGGCTGGGCACGGGGAGGTTTGCAAGGCGCGCCCTTGGCAAGAGGACAGCCTGCCATGCACATGGCAGCCAGATGCAGCCTGCAAGAGCTCCAGGTTGCGCATCGGTAGAGCACGCAGCCATCGATGATGCAGGAGCGCTGCAGGGCTCAAGGTTGAGGATCCCTTGCGGTGCCTTCCTTCTTGGCCGAGAAGTAGCCAAGAAGTACCAGCTCGACTGCCATAGACTCCAAGATTTGTGAAATTCAGGTGAGTGCCTGCCCCGCCGTCGTTGTCAAGCCATTGAGCTGTGAGCTGATAGTTGTCACGGAACAGATGGGCCCAACACTAGCGTGCTGATCCTGCTGCTTGGGTGTCCTGCGGCAACCCAGTGAGTAGCAGCCAGTGTACAGCCCAGCAGTCGCAGGCAAACCTCCAGGGCCTTGACAGTTTTCTCTCCACGGCTTCCTGGCCCCTTCTTCGTCTCGGCTTGCCTTGACCTCGCGTGTATGGCTCAGCAGCAGCCCAAGCGACTTGGGCCACCCGCCAGGTTGACAGCTCACTGTGAGCTGCTAACTGAGTGGCTTGCACACACTTGTTTCCATGCATGTGAGGCCTGCTCGGCTCATTGCAGCTCTCAGCAGAGGCAGTGAAGCTGTGATTCTTCGCACCTGCCCCTGGCGCGTCGGCTTTCTTCCCTGCGTAGCCTATGCCACGCGACGCACCGTTCGTCGCATTTGAGCATAGCCACGGGCTCCCACCGCGGGAGGTCTACTCAGGATGCTGAAGCATCACGTGCACTAAGCCTCGCAGTTCAACCCCCCAGCGGCCGCCGGACGCGCATCTCGGGCAGACAGAGTCTCGGGTCTACTTTGACTTCACTTTTTCACTCCCACGCACTCCGAATGCCGTCGGATCGAGCGATGCGGGTCCAGCCATGCAAACCCACCAGCGGCAAATTCTCGCCGTTTGAATGGCCCGGGTGATCAGCAGCTGGGGTCGCTGCTGATCACCCGAGATTGCTACGCATTCCCGGCGACGCCGGTCACCCACAGTTAGGCGGGAGCGGGCCTTACTGGGCTTATGAAACCCTCCTGTCAGCTAGTTCCCCAATATTCTTTGTGCTCTTCACTTTCCGTTGGGAGAGAACAGAGAGACAAACATGGACGCGTACGTTGCGGAGATGTCGCCTTCATTGGCGTTGCTGACGGCTTTCGCGCAGGGGCCCAGCTCCGTGCTGTCCTGCGCCTGCTCCCTTGTCACCAGCGGGCTCACCAGACGCCTGCGGACCCTGGTGGCCCTCGTTGGCCCGGCCGACATCAGCATTTGTGCCGCTGAGGAGCTGCACCGGTAGGTCCCCTTCGGCCTCTGCACTCGTGTTGGCGCGCCTGACATCCTGCACACGGCGAACCCGGCCGCTTGCGGTACCGGCCTGCCACGGATACATGCATCGAAATGCTCTGCCTGCGAGGACAAGCAGTGTCGGAGCGCGTGTGCCGTCCGTTTTGCGCGCAGACCGTGACGGGATTTGAACTCTGCGACGATTGATGTCGGGCTCCACCCTTGGGACGTGTTGGTCCATCGCTAGTACGGCTGCTGAATGATAGTCCTGATGCAGGTCGGCGGAGGACCCGTCGCTGGCTGCGTCATTCGCGGCGCCAACGGTGCGCCTTTTCCGCAGCAAAGCCGCCAGGCGCCTGCCGGCTGTTGGCGTCCACAGGCATGCTGGCCGCGCGGTGTAGCTACTACGGCCTTCATGTGCAGCAGCACGCTGAACAGAAACCGCAATATGTGCAACTGAGGCTGCAGCCTGGCTGCCTCTGGCAGAGAAAGGCCGCGACTGCCAGCGCAGGAGTCTGCTGCACTGGCAAGTTTTATTACATACAGAGCGCATGATCCCCCACTCCAACGCTGCGTCTAACTATTCGAGCCACTCACTGGCATACACATGACCCTGCAACGCTTCTGATGCCTGTTGTTGGCTGAAATCCTTCTCACAATGTGCCTGTGCAGCTTCCAATGCTGGATCTGGAATTGGGCTGTGCGCCTGTCCTGCCAAGCCTGATGAGCGGTTCTGCCAACACACGACTCTGCCTCCGGGCGGGACCAAGCAAGCCATTCCGAGTCGCACACTTTCCGTCGGTCAGCATGACCCTGCCAACTCTGCGCAACCCCGTGGCAAACATCGGCCACCCGCTGCTGCCGCCGCAGTTCTCTGGCATCCAGGTGGGCAGGAAGCCACACCAGCCCTGGCTGCCCTTTTTCAATCGCAGCGGGCTGACAACAGCTGATGTTGCACAGAACTCGGCGTCTACCTTACCCCCGTACTTTCCCGCCGGCTGGGCCGCCTTTGCCAGCAGCAGCATGACCGGCAGCACGACGCTCAAGCACAAGTACTGCCCATTCCTTCCCGCTCTATGCCTGGCGCACCTGCACTGTGTGGCTTCTTGGCCTGCCTTGCAGCTGTTGGCTTTGCCTGGCAGCCGGCTGCTCAGTCCTGATCTGGACAGGCTGTTCATAGAAGCACCGCAGCTCCACCCTCCCGTCCTTTGCGCCTGAAACCTGCCCGTTTCCGGACCTGCAGGAGCATCCCGGCCGGAACACAGCAGAGCCGCCTCATCTGGGGCTCCATCCTGCCGCCAGGCGCCTCTGGCAGCCACCTGCCGGCGTCGCCTTCCGCTCCCCTGGTCTGGCCGCAGCACAACGTTGGACCTGCGGCGAGCAGGAGCCCGACATGCGGCTACACGATGCAGCCCAAGCTGCCAAGCCTGGAGCGAGCATTCAGGCGGAGCGGCTGGGCCGCCATAATGGGGCTCGCCTCATAAGGCTTATAGCCTCCTGCGTGAAGCTCAACTGCTGTGCGAGCGCCTCTGCCTGCTCTGCGTGCTGATCGTGCGACAAGGTTCTGTTGGCTGCTGCAATGCTTGCTGCCTAGACTGATTCTGCGCACATCACCTGGCTGTATCTCATGGCATAGAATGTCATGTAATATATAGCATCGCAGGTCGCGCCAAGGGCGGAATACGTTCAGCATGCTCCCGCATCACGTGAACTAGCCTCGCACTTTGACCGGCCAGCGGCCACTGAGCGCGGGTTCTGGAAGGTTGAATGCCTACTGCATCACTGTTTTCCCTCTCTGTTGTCCCTCTGAGCCCCTGGTCGCAACTGCATTCAGCCGGCGGGATGGCGGAGGCAGGTAGCGGTAGAAATCCCGTGTCTCACCCATCACGTGGCAGGTGCGGCAGGCATATGCTGCCTATGAAAGAGGCTAGGCATCGCCTGAGCAGCGCGATGACCATCTACTTATCACACATTGAGTGAACCCTCCAACTAGGCCCGGCGGGCGCACGTCGACCCTTAAACAGTTTTGGACGCCCGGGCTCTACAGTTTGCATTGGGAGAAGCAGGATGCAAGCCTTAGTTGCAGAGCTATCGCCTTCAATGACCTTGCTGACGGCTTTCGCGCAGGGGCCCAGCTGCCGTGCTTGCATGCGCCTGCTCTTTTGCCACCAGCGCGCTCAACCGACCTTGATGCTGCTGGCGAGTCTCCCTACCATCACCTATTTGGTGGCAAAGTCGACTGAGCAGCCGCGGCGGCCCACCTCCGGCCTTTCTTGTACGTTTGGCGGGCTTTCCGCTCTAGTTGATAACGGACGGGCGAGCTGTTTATGGTGCAGAAAGTCGCCTGCACATGCGGAACTATCTGGATTTCAGTTGCTCTTCCTGCGGGCAAGCACTCTCGCGATGTGTCTGCCGTCCGTGACGATATTTGAGCTGCCACGCCTGAAGTGAAGCAATCGACTTCCCCCTGTACAGCTGCTGAAGCGAACGTTCGGTGCAGATCATTTGGAAGGCTCATCGCCGGCCGCTGCGACGATCGAGGCGCCATCGGTGCGCTTTTCTGCAGCAGCCTCGCCGGCTGTGGGCGCCCACAGCAATTGCTAGCCACGCCTGAGCTCTGTACATGTAGCTCTCGCCTCTGCATGCGACGGTATGTGAATCAGGCTCTGCCTTTCAAGCAACACAGACAGGCCAGGCAGCAGATTGCTGTCACCCTACTCGAAGGCCGACACTGCAGGCATCTGCAGCAACAAACGGCGCTGCTGACACCGCCTTCGGTTTCCCCCGCATCACCTCGGCGCCAGAGCTGCACGAGCAGCCTGTGGGAGGCGCAGCGGATCTGCAACATCAAGCCGCAGTGCATCTCAAGCTGCCACCTGCCGGCAAGTCTCCTGCCCAGTTGCGGCCTTCAAGCAGCTGCAAGCAGACCTGGGCTCTGCATAGAATCAGAGGCACCGCAGCAACTATTTCTTGTGCGCCCTCTCAACAGAGCCTGTCATAATGTATGGAGCTCACAGGCGAAGCGTCTGAGCTCCCAATCGTCTTGCAGTAAAGCAGCTTCTGCAAGGCAAGACGCTGTCGCTGTGGACACTGAACAATGGTCCTCAGCAAACCTCCTGAGGGCTGCTGCAACAGATCCTGCCCCGGAGAGCAGCTGCAGGAACTGTATGTATGTGCAGGACGCTCCCTTTCCCATCCTGCAGACCGGCGACCGCCAGCCAGGACGAGTCATGGTTACTTCAGCTGGCCTGCACACAAGCCGCCTGTGTCGCTGCTCATGCGTCTGCTGGCTGAGTCCCTTCTGATGTGCCTGCGCAGCCGCAGCAGCCACTGGACTTGACCTATACGCCTCTGCCCGTCATCCTGCTAGCGCAACCGGGACAGACGCCTGCAACAAAAACCTGCATCTTGCGCAACAAGGGCATCTTCAACTCGCAGGCTGCCGCGCGTGTGCAGCAGCACGCGGCCATGAACACCACGGCGAGCCATATTACCCTCTCCCCATTCCTCGACATCCCAGCCTCCCTGACATGAGCTACACGAGCAGACAGAGCCTTCCTGCGTGCTAATCATGCCGCACACCTTGCCTCCCATGCCGGCCGCATTGCCAACACTTCCGCCATTTCCCCGCGAAATTTAAACTTGGGCGGGTTAAACAGCATGCGGCTAACAGTCAAGGTCGCCGCTGCAGATGCTGCAGGCCAGTGCTGCCAGCAGCCTTGGCCATCCCCGGCACAGCCCTCTGTGAGGAAAGGCCTTCAACACCAACGGCCTCCCCTTCAAGCCTTTGTCGTGCTGCTACCGCCTGCACAGCATGTAGGCCCCACCTCCACTGGCTTGCCTTCCAGCCTGCCTCGCCAAGTTTGACTTTGCCGGGCAGCCTGCCTGCAACTCAGACTGGCTCATCCCTGTGCCATGCTGCGCCGCCCGATGACACCTTCGTCTTGTTTCTGACCTGCAGGACCAGCTTGGCAACAATGATGTGCAACGTCTTTTCGAGCGGGGCTCTGATCAAGAACAGGGGGCATGTGGCAGGCCCCCGCGCTGACTCAGCCCCCCTTACTGGCTGGGGCTGCAAGGGCGAGCACCTTACCAGCAGCCGCTGCTCCCCGGCAGCGCTGCGCGGCGGCCTGGCCAACGCAACAGGCATGGGCAGCACGCTAGCCATGTGCGGGCTGTGCTGCAGCTTCAAACGCCAGTCCAGCAACCGCCGAAGAGGCTGCGGCTGCAGCTGTCCCTCCTCAAGGTCGCGTCGCCACTGGAGATTTGCATCCCTGCTCTGGCAGGAGGTGAGCTGATCCGCATGCTGAGCCTGGTGCCCGTCCTGAGATTTCAGCCTAAGGCGGAGCTGCTGGCGCAGGGCTGCAGAGCGGGCGCAATCGGAGGCGCTCGAAAGGGCTTCTGCAACGGCAACAGAGCACTTTGTCGCTGCAGTGGGAGGCTGCAGCCTGTGGACCTGGCACTGGGGCTCTGGCTTGTGATGGGGGTTATCGGTGTATGGGCGTCAGCGTGATTTACCCCTTGACAATAGATTCTTTTGTGAAGGGCCGAGCTCTCCCTGCATGCCTACACGGCCATGGCGCCAGCACAGCCCGGCGGAGGCGTCTGGCCCGCTGCTGCTCCTCGAACCGGCCGGCATTGAGGGTGCAGAGTTGCTGGAACGCCCGAGCGCAAATTGTGACCCATTGAACTCCACAAACATGTCCTCATGCAACAGGGTCCATTCTGGCAAATGCAAATCAGCCAGCTCCATGAAGCGCCGCTGCACCTCTTCCAGCAGAGCTGGCAGCTGGCAGCCCAAGGCACGCAGAGCAGGCTTCATGTACAGATCAGCTGCGAGCCTCTCCTGGTCGCTCACTTTAAGCAAGCTCACCGGTGCGATAGGAGCAAGAGGAGTAGGAGCTCGTGCTTTCCCACGCCCTTAGCAAGGTCTGAGCGCCAACCCTAGCAGCGGCGGCAGGTCGCACCGGCACTCCGACGAGGCGTACGCAATTCTCCCGCGCGGCCTCCAGCCGTAGTTGGCTTTCAGACAGACTTATCTGCAGCGCCAACAGTTGCGCGCCCAAGGCGGCTGCGCGGGTTCCCGACGAGGCTCCCACCAGCAAGCGCAACCAACGCCGCCCGCTCCCGCATGGTCGCGCCACCGAGCAGGTGGGAGGGCTCGCCGCATCCGACGCCGAGGCGGTGGGCGCGAGCTCCCGACCGCCGCGCCTGCCGCTCCCGCGAAACGCGCACGTTGCCGCGCCGTCCTCGCTCGCTGGCGTGTTCGCGCCCTCGGCTGCTCCGCCCGCCCGCAGCAGCGCGCAGCCGGGGAACGGGCGCTCAAGGCCGCCCGTATCACGGCGCCGCCCGGCTCGACCAGCGTTTTGCAAGAGTCTCGGAGGCGCCGAACCGGCCCTGGTGCTGAGCTCTCCGCACTGTCGGGCGCAGGCGCAAGCTAGGAGCATGAGCCTGGATGCTGGGCAGCCACTGATACCTCGGCACGTCTTCCAAGCCGTCTGCTGCCTGCGAGGTGCAGAAGTCGCCTTCGAGCTCCACGCAGCAGCCGAGACTGAGGGGCAGGCCAAGCAGATTCTCCACGCAGGCACGGCTCCCTCCTGAAGCTGAGCTATTTGAGACCTCGCTGCGGTCAGCTAGCAGTGACTGAGGCCGAAACGCTTGCTACTAGCGCGACCTCACTGGAGGGCCGCGTGGTGTCACTGCAGGGCTGCACCTGTGGGCGGTCAGCAGCAGCACGCTGCAGCAGGCCAGCCAGGACGCGAGCCTGGCGCGCCAGCTGAGCCAGATAGCGCAGCAAGCAGCGCAGAGCGGCCTGCTGCCGGGCCAAGCCGGCGAGCAGCCTTTCAGCAGCCAGGCAGCCGCCATCCTGACAGCGATCTTCCCTGGCATGGACCCCTGGGCAGACCTCCCGGCTCCGGCCGACCCAGCGGCGGCGCTCAACGAGCCGCTCAGGGACAGCACCAACAGCGTCGCCGCTGCTACCGCTGCCACGGGCCTGAAGCAGGGCAAGCCAGCCAACCGCCCCGCTGAGGCGAGCGCAGCGAGGAAGCTCCCGCCTGCAGCCAGCCACGCAGCCGGGAGGGCGGAGGCAGCTGCCAACGGCAACCACCAGCCGTCGGACGGCAGCGCTTTCCTGGACAGCCTGCTGGGCAGCTCTGTCAGCGTGCCAGCCAAGCAGCCCGCAACCAGCAGCCAGGGCGCCTTCATGGAGCAGCTGCTCAGCCCAGGCGGGCCTGCAACAGCCGCGGCAGCAGCCAACACTCCCGGCAGCAGCCAGCCAGCAGCAGCCAGCCTGCTGCCTTCGCCAGCCAAGCAGCCCGCGGCCAGCAGCCAGGACGCCTTCCTCGCGCAGCTGCTGGGAGCCTGCCGCCCTGCGCCGCCCGCTGCAGCCGCGCCTCCCAGCAGCGGCAGCCTGCAGCAGGCGCCAGCCAAGCAGCCGCCAGCGAGCAGCCAGGACGTGTTCATGCAGCAGCTGCTGGCCCCTGCTACGCCCGCAGCAGCTGCAGCCAAGCCCCCCAGCGCCAGCCAGGCCGCAGTAGGCAGCTCGCCGCCGCCACTTCCGCAGCCCGTGGGCGCCGGCGGCCAGGACGCCTTCATGCAGCAGCTGCTCGGCAGCGCAGCGCCCGCAGCGCCACCCGAGCAGCCAGCCGAGGCCTTGGACGCCGGCGACGCGTTCATGCAGCAGCTGCTGGGCTCCTCAAGTCAGCCGGCCGTCAGCACCGCGCCCGCCATGCCGCGGCCGGCGGCCTCTGCGGCCAGCAAGCCGGGCCGCGGCAGTCTGGCGGAATACGACCTGCTGGTGCAGGGCATCTTGGGGCCGGCACCTTGCCCGCAGCCTGCCGCACTGCCCAGCCCCCGCCGCCCCGCAGTGCGCCACTCCTCGCCCCTTACGAGTCACTTCCTGGCATGACGAGCGCCCCCCATGCAGCGCCAGAGAGCTCCTGTTCAGGGCGGCGAGGGGGCGTGCCTTGCCTGCATGCAGGGCGCAGGCGTAACTGAAGCCTGTGGTTGGGTCCCTGCTGTGCTTGTGCCGCCAGCATGGCAACTCACAGCGGCTGCAGGAGCCAGTTGCAGCTCAGCAGAACGTACCGAAGAACATGTGTCGAGTGCTGCTTGGCGCTTGCAGGTGCAGCAGGAGGCGGAGGTGGCCAGCGGCGAGCAGGACTTCCAGTTCTCAGCCAGCTTCGCTACAGCTTCTTTCAGCTTGGGAGCTGGGGCCCTCCTTGAGGCAGAAGAGGCACCGCCGAGCCCAGTGCAACCGCTGCCCGCACCCGTGCCTCAGGCCCAGCAGCCGGCAGGCACGGCTCCCTTGCTCCTGTCAATGCAAGGTCCCCAGCATGCATGCCCCAGCCTGCTATCTCTAGCAGTCGTGCTCCTCCAATTGGCAGCAGCAGCATCTGTGAGCCCTCACTGCAAGCAGGCCCAGGCGGTGCATGCTTCTGACAGCAGCCTGCAACCAGCCTCTGCCACGTCTCACTTGCTCCTCTTGTGCGGGCAGCGGCTGAGGTGCTTGGCGGGTGCAGGGCCGCCGCCGCCGGCTCGGGCAGACAGCGCCGACTTGCCCATCATGCGGCCGGTGGCGACCGCCGCGGCACAGCCGCCTGCAGCCGCACCCGCTCCGCAGCCGGCAGGCACGCCGCCTGGCCCCTCCAACGCCCAGCAGGCCAGCGCAGTGCAGCATCCTTGCGCGCTGTGCTGGCACATGAATGTACTGCCAGGCTGGTCAAAAGCACGAGATGTTTCAATATCTGGTCTGCTGCTGGCAGTCCTGCCAGCCTGCTCCTGCTTCCGAGTCTGCTGCTGCTGCTCCCGCTGCTGCCGCTACCGCTTCTGAGCCTGCTGGTGCTGCTGATTCTGCATGTCTGTGCTGCCCTGCGTGCTGCTGCTGCTGATTGTGAGCTGCTTCTGAGTCTGCTGGTGCTGCTGATTCTGCATGCCTGTGCTGCCCTGCGTGCTGCTACTGCTGGAGATTGTGAGCTGCATGTTCAGGGCCGCTGCCGCCGCCGCCCGCTCTGGAGCTCGAGCAGCAGCCGCCAGAGGCGGAGCCGGCGCAGCCGGAGGAGGAGGACGACTGGGGGGACGACCTGCCGATCATGCGCCCGATCGTGGCCGCCCAGCCGGCCGGGCAGGCCGCGCCCGCGGCAGCCAGGCAGAGCGACGCGGACGGCGAGCTCCCCCCCTCGTGCCCGCTCCAGCCAAGGCTCGAGCCGACAGGCGTTGCTTGTATGAGGACCAGCGCGGCAGAACAGGAGTGTGTTGGAGGCACAGCTGTTGCAGCGATTGGCAGGCTGTGCTTGCGCCTGCTGCCGAGGCTGCTGGGAACGGCCCCTGCAGGCGCGGAGAGCACCACGACGGCGCTGTCGCGCCTCAAGGCCAACGGCAGCCAGCGCGCGCTGGCGCTGACGCAGCCGCAGATGCTGCTCACCTGCGCTGAGTGCCAGTGAGGCCCTCCCCCCTCCCCGACCAGCTCGCCCTGCAGACAGCCAACGGTGCATGCAGCTGCCAGGCCCATGCTGCTCTGGCATTGCCCGCAGCAGCCCAGGCTAGCTCTGCCCCCGCCATGCCTTGCTTTGCCAGGCTTGCATGCCCTGTCCAGTGCAAGTCTTTGTCAGGCGGGCCTGGCTTGCTCGCTGCCGGGGTCCCTGCAGCACACAGGACCGCGAAAGCACCAGTTTTTTGCACTGCAACATTTGGAAGTGCTTACTGAAACGTCTCCAAGTCTTCAAGTCTGAATTGACCCCTGTCATCTGTCGTCCGTTGTCTTTGGCTTAGGCCAACGGCTGGGCCTTCAGTTGGAAGCCCTGAGAGAAGTCAGGATTCGCTTGCAGAGGTTCAGGAAAAAGAGAGATGTAACTGTTGCTGCCCGGCCGCAGGTTTGCGTGCACCACCACCGGCGCCTTCCTGGCCCATAAGCAGGCAGCCCACGCTGACGAGGTGCACGCGCGCCGCATCTGGTGCCGCCTCTGCTCGCTGTGGACGCACAGCCTGGACACCTTCAAGGCCCATCCCCCCCCCCCCCCCCC
>BHFV01000363.1:249-28608 GCA_003568905.1 Trebouxiophyceae sp. KSI-1
TCCCCCGGATAAAACGGAGTTGGGGAAAATGAAGAAGATTTTATCCCCCGGATAAAACGGAGTTTGGGAAAATGAAGAAAATGGAAAAGGGGAAGAGGGAAACGGCGTGCCTTCTCGCAGACGGGGCAAAAGTTGCCCCTGCGGTAGAGATCGTGGCAGGCGGAGCAGCGGCCGTGCAGCTGCCGGGCGTTCGCCATCTCAAAGTTGTCCAGCTGGCACTCACAGCTCGTGCAGTGCGTGGGGCCATGCTGCCGCCCGTGCCCTCGCCCCGCCTGCGGCAGCAGCCGCCGCCGCCCCCTCAAGTCAGACTCTCCGGCCCGAAAGATTCCCCTCGCAGCCGGACGCTCCGGGCCGAAAGACTCCCCCGGGCTGACAGAATCTCCAGCCTGAAAGCCTTCCCAGGCTGAAAGGATCTTTGGCCTGAAAGCTTTCTCGGGCTGAAAGGATCTTTGGCCTGAAAGCTTTCTCGGGCTGAAATTTCCGGCCAGAAAGACTCCCCTCGCAGCCGGACGCTCCAGGACGAAAGACTCCCCGGACTGACAGAATCTCCGGGCCGAAAGACTGCCCGGGCTGCAAGTGGCTGTGCTTTTGAGGAGGAGAGAGGCAGCTTGCAACCACCAAGTCAGGTCCCCACGCAGAGGCATGAAAGTGGCAGCTTCTGAATACAGCGGCGTCCTGACCATGCTCTGGACGTCGTTGCCGCCGCCCCCCGCAGTCGGACTCCCCGGCCTGAAAGACTCCGCGAGCTGAAAGAATCTCTGGGCTGAAAGAATGTCCGGGCTGAACGGATCCCCGGGCTGCAAGTGGCAGAGATTTTTGGGAGGAGAGAGCGGCGTCCTGACCAGGCTCTGGACGTCGTTGCCGGCGCCGGCCAGGCGGTCGCGCAGCCCGCGCTTGACCAGCAGGACCTGCGGGAGGGGATGCGAGCTGAGGCGTCAGGCGTGCCGGAGGTTGGCATTGGACGGGTTTGGATGGCTCTGAAAATAGATGACACCTCGTCGACGGCCTCCAGGTACTCGATGCCCTTGGTCGCCGGGCCCTCCCGCGCCTTCTGCGGGGGGCGGCGGCCGCGGTCAGCAGGGTTTTGGCACGCGCGGTGGCGGGACGGCAGGCCGCAGCAGCGGCGGCCAACGCGCGCATGCGACCGCGCAGGGCGGCTTGCGCGTGGACGGTGCAGCTCGCAGCGTGGCAGGTGGGGTGCGTCAGGCGGCGGAACGGAGTCCGACAGGTGGATGGCATGGCGGGAGGCGGGTTGCAGAAAACCGCGCGCCTTGAGCTCCTCCAGGTACTCGGCCAGCGGCAGCACGTCACCCTCACCGCTGGCCCACACAAAGTCGCGCGTCCGGTGCTGCGGGGCAGGCGATCGGCGGTCAGGCGCGGGGCCGAAGGCAGCAGATGGCGGCCGTCTGGCCGTGGCAGGGGCTGCGTCGGGATCATGCAAGGGCGGTCCGCCGGTCGGGACCGCGCCACCGTGCGCGCACAGGCGCTGCGACCGCTGGACAGGCTGTGTGATGAACGAGCGCGCGATGCGAGGCCGGCTGCACGGGGAGGCGCCGGAAGGCGGCGGGGGACGCCATAAGAGGCCTGGCAGAAGCTATCGCAGCGGCCGACGAGGTACCGGGCGGCCGGACGCAAGCGCCCACATCCCGCCAGGTCTGGCAGATGCCCGATTCGAGCGCTTCCGTCCGCGGAAAAGCGCGGAAAAGGGGGGCAGATGTGCCATCTCCCGGCGCGGGGGGCAGCGGGCGGCGCTGCACGTCCGCCATCGCCCCAAACGGAGCGCAGCAGACCTGAGTGCCCGGGCCGTAGAACATGATGCAGAGCGGCCTGTCGCGCGGGCGCTGGCGCTTGACGTGGTCCGGGGCCTCGGTTGACGGCTCCAGGATGATGCCCTGCGCGCCCGTTCGAGAGATGACATTCCCAACCCATCCACTGCCCGCGGAAGGGGCAGATCTCGACGTGCAGCTGCCCAGTCGGCCCTCACAAGCGGTCAACAGCACCCCAAGCGGCCGCCAGCAGCCGTTTCCGGGCCGGTCCGAGTGCCAGGGCGGCCGGCCCCGCATCACGTCTCGGCAAGGCAAAAAAAGTGGGCAGGGCGCCCTGCCGGCCACCAGGCGTCCTGGCGCAGCCCGTTGCGCGCCAGCACCAGCTCGTTCGGCTCAAACTCCTCGGCGCCGTAGTCCAGCGCGTTCTCCTCGAGCGTCGCGTCATTCAGCGCAGACGCCCGCCGGCCCCTGCCGCGCCTGGGCGCCGAGCCGCCCGCCTCATCGTCGCCGACGCCCATCCCGCCGCCTCTGACCCGCGGCATCTTGGCTGCAGGGCGCCCTCAGGCGAGTGCAAAAACTGAGGGGAGACCAGGGGAGGTCACTTCCAAAAAAAAAAAAACACGTCCAGCCTGCGTCCTGATGCGAGCCGAGAGCCGATGCTCCTCATAAAGGTACAGCGTATAGCGTCTGTGCTTGGCGTCTGTGCTCTCATTGTGTTCCAGCGTTGTAGCGCACGAGCGTGTCGAGCCAGGATCCCCGGCCATACCGCAGCTCTGCGTGCCTGACCGCGGCCTCGAGCAGTGGAGGGCAGCATCCAGCATTGAAGCGCTGAGTCTGTCGCCGTGTACCGGAGGCCCCGGCGGCTGGGCGCTAGGCAGCCGAGATGGGCAACTCCTTCAGGAAGATGTTCGACAAGCTGTTTGGCAACCGGGAAATGCGGGTGCGTGGGACCTGCACCACGACGGCAGGGGCCTACGGCAACGGCTGCTGCACGCTCATCGCGGCGCTGCGAGCTGCCGCAGCCCCAGGACGCCGAGCACCGAGCCTTGCCGGCCGCAGGTGGTCATGCTGGGCCTGGACGCGGCCGGCAAGACGACGATCCTGTACAAACTGCACATCGGAGAGATCCTGAGCACGGTGCCGACCATAGGCGCGCCTTTCTCCGCCACGCTGCTTCCTGCCAATTGCGAGAGTCTGCCCGGTCCGCTGACGGCGCGGGCGAGGCTCGCAGGCTTCAACGTGGAGAAGGTGCAGTACAAGAACGTGCTCTTCACCGTCTGGGACGTGGGCGGCCAGGAGAAGCTGCGACCACTGTGGCGGCACTACTTTAACAACACGGACGGCCTCATCTACGTCGTCGACAGCCAGGACCGCGATCGAGTGCACAAGGCGGCGCTCGAATTCAAAGTGGGTCAATTTGCCTCCCCCTGGCAGCCCTCAGATCGCCCCCCGATCCGGCATCCCAGGCCTGAACCTGCCCGCCTGGCCCGCAGACGATAGTGGACGACCCGCTCATGCGGCACAGCGCCATCCTCGTCTTTGCCAACAAGCAGGACCTGGCACGCTGCCCGCCTTTGCCTTACCGGCTGAACCAAATGCCCCTGCGCAGCGCCTGAGCAGCATGTGTGTGTTTTCCCTGCTGCAGAAAGGCGCGCTGAGCACGGCAGAGGTGTGTGAGGCGCTCGGCCTGTCGCAGCTCAAGGGCCGGAAATGGCACGTCCAGGGCGCTATCGCCATCCGAGGGGAGGGGCTCTATGAGGGGCTCGACTGGTACGCAGCCGCCCTCTCTCACCAAGCGGTGCAGTTCTTCCTGCAGCACTGACCCCCAGCCTTGCCAGCCGCACAACCAGGCCGTATTTCCTGGCATCTAGTTATGCCGCTCAAACCAGCCTTGCAATTCGGCTCGCCCACTCTTCGCAGCAGCAGCAGCAGTGCCTGTCGAGTGCAGCGATTCGAAAGAGAGCGGCAACATACGACCAAGGAGCCTCGCGTAGCTGCGGCCGCTTGGCTTTGCTTCGCAATCCATGAGCTTCCCTGCAGCACCTTTCTCTTTGGAGCGCAGCTACTTGCGTCCCAGTAGCCAGCTCGCTGTGTTGCTCGTGGCCCCTTTTTCGCCTTTCTCTTGCGCCAGTCTCGTACCTCTCTTGGCAGTCTCTGACCGGGCGGCTGCTTGCCTGCCTACAGGCTGGCAGACACGCTGTCCAAGATGATGCGATCCGGGCAGCTCACTTCAGTGGATGCCGTCGGCCGCTAGCAGCGCCCTGCCTGCAGCCGCCATAGGAAAAGCTGCCATCCGCTTGCCTGCTTGGCAGGCGCCTGCAGCGCTCCCGCTGATTCCCACGCAGGCTGCCTGTTGCTTCCTTTCCTCCGGCTCGCGCAGAAACCAGTACAGACCCGTTGAGAGCCCAGGCACTGGCGCACGTGGGATGCCGCGGTCGTTTGCTTCCACAGATGGAGGTCCAATGGCCGCTGTGAGGCGGCAGCAGCAGCCGCTGCTGGCGCTTTCCTGCCCACCACCCAGCGCCATTATTCCACCGCCAGACAAAATCTGGCATGGCTTTCCTGCCTTCATGGCAGCCAGGACCACGCTGCGCTGCCGGCCAGCCCCTCTCTTTCGCATCATGCAGCGTGGCAAAGCAGCCGGCCAACCTCCCTTCCCCTCACTCGTCCTGCAGCAGCGCCAGCACGCCCTGCCGCAGCGCCTCCATCCGAGCAGCCACTATCGGATTGTCCAGACGAGTCGTGCGGGCGCCGGCGGCCGCCGCTTGCACACGTGCCTGCAGCAGCGCCCCTTGCATGCGGCCCAGCTCCCCTCCCAGCGCCGCCAGCCGCCCGTCCAGCTGCTGCGCCTCCGCTGCCTGCTGCCGCCCGCGGCTGAGCTCCTCGCGCGCGGCCGCCAGCACCGCTGCGCGGTTAAGCAGCAGTCGCTTGAGAGCCCGCGGCGGGGGTGTGTGTGTGTGAGGCGGCTGACCAAAGGCAGCGCTGGCACTGAGAGCGCATTGGAGGCTCATAAAAGGCACCTCTGGTGGCGTCGCTGACCCCGCCGGCCGGCTCCAGCTCCGCCAGCGGGGGCTCAGGCAGCGGCTCGACTGATGGCGGCGGCGGCGGGGGCCGCTGGAACGCCGCCGAGAAGGAGAGCGCCTCCGCGTGGCTGCTGCCGCAGTACTTCTTGGCCGCCGCGGGCTCGCGGCTGGGCTTTACTGCCGCCGGCTGGGGTGCCCGCTGCTCCGCGCCGACGCCGCCGGGCTGGCCGCCCGCGCTGGCCGCAAAGGGCTTCGCGTGCGCCGCCCGCGGCTTTGCCCCGGCGGCCGCGGCAATGACCGGCCGCGCGCTCAGCGTGCCGCCCAGCTTGCGGGGCGCCAACGTCGGGCGGCTGCTGCCCCCCCGCGCGCGCCCGCTCTTCTGCCCTGCGGCCGGGACCTCGCGCACCGCGCCGATCGCCGCCGCCAGCCGCGACGGCAGCGCCCTGACAGGTGGCCCGGCTGTCTCTGGCTGCGGCGGCGCCTCCACGTCCGAAAGCTGGCGGCTGCTGCCGGGCGGCACCGAGAAGGAGAACGAGCGCGGCTGGCGTGCTGCGGGAGGAGGGCTGCTGCTTCGGCCTGCTGGCGCCCGCGCTGCTGCCCGCTCTGCAAAGCAGCCACGCCAGCCGTCACTTCACTCTCGAGCCTCCAAATTTCGGCTTACTTCTGTAAGTGGGCGGGCAAGTGGGTGCCGCACCCTGCTGTGGGCTCTGCAGCTGCGGGTTGGGCGGCTGCCTGGCTGCCAGCGGCGGCTGCACGGCTGCCAGCGGCTTCTGCGCCAGGAAGCTGCGCATCAGGGCAGCCGCGTCGCGCTGCCCCAGCTGCTGCTGGGCCTGGCCTGCCGTCCTACCGGCTCCGGCAGCTTCGCTGCCAGGCATCCGCCCCTGCTGCTGCTGCAGTGGCACGTCTTTAGCAGCTGTGCTCGTCTGCGCGCCGCCAGCACTGACTCCAGCTGTGCTCAAGAAAGGCTGGGCTGTGGGCGCCGCAGGGCTGGAGGGAGGGGCTGCAGCCTGCAAAGGCTGCCCAGACTGACTGCCGGCCTGCTGCCCCAAGCTGCCTTGGCTGCCTGTCGCCATGCCGGCCGCCAGCGACAGCTCGAGTGCTGAGCCCTGGCTGCCACTCCCACTGCCGGGCTGCGGCTGCACATCCGTGGGGCTGGGCTGAGCTGCTGCTTCTGGCTGCGGCTCTGTCCCAGGCTGCTCTGGAGTGTCTGCTCGCTGCTGGGCAGGGCCCTCTGCCTGGCCCTCTGCAGGCTCGACTTCCATCGGCCCGCCTGCAAGCTCCTCGGCAGGCACCTGTGCAGCTGCAGAGCTGCGCTCCTGCCCGCCTGCCTCACTCTGCTCAGGCTCCATCCGGCTCGATGCCGGCTCGGCTGCTGCGCTGCCCGGCTCTGCCAGCTGAGCCTGCGGCGCCATAGTCTGGTCGTGTCCGTCTGCTGCTGACAGGCTGCCGTGCTCCCGCTTGCCAGCCTGCTCCTGACCACAGCTGCTGCTCTGCAGCTGCGCAACTGTTACTACAGTGGCTGCTGCTGCTGGGGAGCCCGACGTGGCCTGGCCCTGTGAGCCGCCCTGCGCTGGCTCCTGCCTGCAAGCAAGAACGTGCTGTGATTCCGAGTCTTGCCAGTTGAGGGGAGTGAGGAGGGAGAAGGGCGAGCTTGCCTGGCGAGGCCGATGCTCTCAGCCAGCGACTGCTGCTGCTCCTGGCTGGCAGCCTCAGCGCCTTCGGCTGAGCCTGCAAGCAGCGGCGCCACTGCCGCTGCCTGACTGGCCGGCGGCGCCTGCTGCAGCGATGCGCTCAGACTGGGCTCAGGCTCTGCTGGCGAGGACTCCTCCTCCAGATCCTCTGCGAGGGCCTTGGGGTCGTTTCGCACGCTCGGCGAAGCTGCGGCTGGGCAGCGGGAGCGTCAGCTCAGTATCGCATGCTTTGTTTTGTTTCCGTGAACGGCAAGTACTGCAAAGGACAAGGGCACGCACGTGCTGGTGGCGGCGACGTCACGTCGCAGGAGCTTGTGACCGCGGCCGCCCTGGGCTTTGCTGGTGCCTTGGACGGCGGCGGCGGCTCCTCCAAGTCGTCCACTCCGTACATTGCAAAGAGGTCCTCGCAGTCCTCCTCCAGCCCTGCCGACTTTTGCATCAGTGTGAGTGATAGGTTCCTTTGGAGGCTTGAGAAAGCAGGGAACGAAGGGTGTGGTGGACCTCCAGTGAGTTTGAGGCTGGCAGCCCCGCCTGCCTGGGATCCGTTGAGCGGTCCCTTGTTGGCGCTCTTTGCTGCATCCCTGCGGGATCGTGGCCAGCTTTGAAGCGCCAGTGGTCGGACGGCAAAGAGCAGGCAGCATGCTGAGGGCGGGGAACAGCTCGCCTGTCCAGCTGCAGCGTCTCCTGCTCGCTGCGGTTGCCAAGCTGCGCCTGCGTCCTGTTCAGTCGCGACAGGAAAAGCTCCGTTTCATCGTCTGCGCCCACGGTCACGCTCAATCAGTCCTCTATCGGGCGCCAAGGTTGCGGGATGTCACCGTTGCCGCCTAGCAATCGCCGCCCCTGATCGGACGGCACGGGCCTTACCATCAATCGCATCGAAACTCATAGTGTCCGCCTGCTGGTGAAATGGCAGTTCACTTGATGTCTGGGCGCGCAAGGAGGTGGCGAGCGGGTTAGCAGTTTTAAAATGGCGAGCGCGGGACCCCATTACTAGGTTGTGCTAGCGGCACAACTGCGATCAGCCTCCTGCAGAGGTGCGTGGCGAGCCTGCATTGTGAATCCAGGAAGCAGCAACGTACATCTGAGCTGTAAGCGCCACGTCTCAGGCGCGATGCTAAAGGTGTTGCTGGGCCGGCACCAGGGATCCAAAAGCCGCGGCAGCTGCCGGCCGGAGCATGAGTATCTGTGTGTGAGGTGCAACACTGCGAGATTTATCATCGCTCGGGGGGCAGCGTCGTGTCCACACAGCCTCCTATACAGTGCGGAAAGAAGCTGCAGCAAACAAGAGAGCCAGCACTGAAGATCAGCTGGCGCATCTGGCGCTGGCAGGAGGGTCATCGCTCCAAATTGTCAGCGCTGAGAGCTCTCCAGATGCACATAGCAGACAGGCAGGCCCCCTGCAGTCTACACACTCCACTTCCCTTCTCCCCTGACGCTACTGGTTCAGTGGCGCCTGCCTCTGCAGTTCACCTGAGTTTGGCTCTGACCATGAGACGACTTGAGCAGACACATTGCTCTAGCTTGCCACCGAGGGAGCCGCAGAGCGTTTGGGTAGTTGTTGTCGCCAAAGCCACACCCGATTCCTCAACGCTTCCGAGCAATTTCTACAGTGAACCAGCTTTTGATGTGCATGTTGGCCACGCCTGAGCCTGACAGTCGAGCAGCACTGAGGCATCATTTGCCCAGACTGAACGCCTAGCATCCCAGCAGGCCAGCGTCTGTGACCTCTTCCTCCCATTCTGCTCTTGGAAGGTGGCAGGAGGGACTTCCCTCCACATGCTTCTGCATCCTCGCCTCTGCCATCCGTCTGCACAGCGAGTGAGTTCGCCACCGCGTGCATTTGGCAGGCAGCTCTAGTTTTGTGAGCTCTTGCACTGGGGACTTGCTGAGGCAGCAGGGTTGCTCACCCTTGAAACCTTACGGAGGACCATGAGCTGCTTGTTGCTGCCAAACTAAAAACATCAAGCTGCAGCCTGCAGGTGTTTTAGCAGCCCCTCCTCCCTTTCCCCCCCCAATGGTGCTTTTTAACCGCCATTATAGACGTCCAGCACGCTGTTTTGCGGTCTGGACGTGCGTAGAAAGCAAGTAGATTTGCCTTTGCAACGGACCGGGCAGCGCCTGGCCCACCTTCGCGGGCATGTTTGCGCAGCACTTCCGGCGTCTTGCCCAACGCAGCGCCGTTCTGGCTGCATCTGGTAGCTCAGTCGGCGCACAAGTAGTTGATCGCCAATTGCTGCTGCCCGGCCCGGGCACCGTGCTGAGGCTTTGGAGCACGGGGGAGCATGCCGATGTGAAACAGCGAGAGCAGCAGCCTGCGTCCGTTTCTCCGACAGAGGGCCGGCCGGACGGAGCAACAAGCTCGTCAGAAGCCGAAAGAGGCCCAGAAACGGAGCAGCCTCAGCCCGGCAGCTGTGACAGACCTCAGGACGAGCGGCACAAGGTGCTTGCAGCCTTCCAGTGCCGCTTCTGCAGTTGCTTACCGACAATTTGAACGTTGTAGCACTGTTATGGCCAGCCAGGCTAGATGTCAGGCATTAGGCCCCTGAACGACCACAAGACTATCAGAAAGGCTGTGTTGGCACGACGTGGTTGACGCTGGGTGCCGTCCCATTCCTCCTGTCTGTAGGTCACTGATCCAGAGAGGTATGATTTGCTGGAGGCGCTGGCAGGCAAGCCCTGGCCGCCGAGCAGCCCATGCCACTGGCCGCTGTTGGCTTTCTGGTGGTACATGCGCATTCTGAGCCGGGCCTGACAGCCAGCCTGCGCTGCACAGATCTGAAGGAGCCTGTCATTCAGAAAAGGACGAATCGGCCTCTTGGACCCTTCAGTAGAATGGTGATCAGACTGACGGTGAGATTGCCGGCAGCCGAGGCGCAGCCACCCATGGTCGCACAATCGACTGACGTCGTTTCTAATCTTGCAGTCGACGTTGACAACCGCCTTTGTGCAAAGCCAAGTGGAGACGGAGCATGACAATGCCTCCTTTCTGATCGGCGCGGAGGACGCCTTCATGGCAGGCATGTGGCGTCTTTCTTTGGGGTTGGCGGGACCCTTAATGCCAGGGTGCCAGGGCATCTTACTAATGAAGGGTGCGGTGCAGTGCACGAGAGTCTTGCTGCAGAGGACTGGGAGGCGCTGGAGGGCATGCTGTCCGCTAGTCTCCTGAAACGCCTGAGGCACGCCTCTGTCCTTCCCAAGCCCCTGCGCCGGCTGCCCTGCCACATCACCAGAACAGCTAAAGTTCAAACAAACAAACTCTATCACAGCATCTTGTCACCTAGCATTGCGTCATGTCGCATAACGTACGACATAACGCTACGTCGCGTGAAATGGCGTTGCGTTTCAGCGCATCGCAAGACGAGGCTCGCTGCGTGAGCAGGACGGAGATTGAGGAGTTCAGCTGCTTCGGCCTGCGGATGAAGCGGCACCTGCCGACGGAAGTGCGGGCATCTGACCCGGGTTTCGGGTTTGCCACCCGCAGTCGGATCGCCGAGTGCGACCCCGCCCTCGCTCGCACGCACACCTGCCGGCACCTTGGCTTGCTGTCAACGTGCGGCCCGTCTTGCAAGGGATTCTTGCTGGAGAATGTGGGTTGTTGGGACACAGAGCGCACTGTGAAACTCGCTGCTTCTGCGTGGGGCCGGTGGCGTGCTTGCCATGGGGCATCCGAGGGACTTGCATGTGCGCCGCTGAAGCATAATAATGGTCGCAGGATGACTGAGCTGCCAAACGGGCGCACTGTGAAACTCGCTGCTTCTGCGTGGGGCCGGTGGCGTGCTTGCCATGGGGCATTTGAGGGACTTGCATGCGCGGCTGCTGAGGCATGGTAATGGTCGCAGGATGACTGAGCTGCCAGAGGAGGAGGAGCCGCCCTCGTTGGATGGCGAGCCTCTGGCTGGGGCGGTCCCTGGGGCAGCCGCTGCGACTCTGGACCCTGCTGCGGCGGCAGCACCCTCCGTCGGGTTTGGCAGCACGTTCCTGCGGCGATTCGTGGGCCTGGGCGGCCATTACCAGCTCGCCACCGTGCTTTTCACGCAAAATAAGACGGAGGAGGCAAGTCCCCGGCCTGTGCTGGGGGAAAGCAGCTGCCAAGCTATCCGGGAGCAAGCTTGTGAAGCGTGGCTGCTGCAGGTATTCAACCGGGAGGGGCAGCTCGTGCTCTCGATGTCCGACCACAACAAGCTGGAGACGTGGGTCTTCTTCAGGGGCAAGCTGCCGGAGCAGCTGCCGTGCCGTGAGCTGCAGCTGAACTGGCGTGTGCTCAAGATTCACGGCTGGCGCAAGTACACGATGTAAACAATTGGCTTAAACTTGAGGAAACACGGAAGCTGAGGAGGATTACACCACCACCCAAGCCAGCTTGGCTTCAGACCCGCGAGGGCCTGTTGCCACAGGAAGGACTGCGGGGTGTGCTGCCGGGAGAAGAGATGGGAGTACTCAGCACGCAGAGGGCGCAGCCCCGACGAGCACTCGAACAACATATGTAGCTCATCACCGTGGGGCCAGAGCACAGGGAGCAAAGACGATGGGCACGGGTGGCGCGGGGAAGAGGAACGCACTTCGCGGCGCACCCAGCGTTGGCCGCCGCCAGGACCGGGCTTTTGTCGGCGGACGACGCATCGTCTCGTGCTTACTGGCCGCTAGCGTAACAGCGCGATTCAGGGCTCACCCACCGAGACACCACCCAGGCAACAAAGCCCCGAGCAGGCGAGGAGCGTGCGTGAAGCCCATAAATGAACGCCGCCAACGCGAGTGAGCCGGCGACTCCGGCCGCCTTTGCGGTTGAGTTCGCGGCGGGCGCGCTTTCGGGCGCGGGCGAGGCGCTGGCCGGGGACTTTAAGGCCTGCGGCAAACAGGCGTGCCTTGCACGTATCCGCATCTTTGCAGCCTCTGTCCGTGGATGTCTGGGACGCCGACTCCAGGTCTGCACGCTTCTGCAGGTGCTGCAGAGCCTCATCGCGGAGTTCAGCAAAGAAAGTGGTAGCGTCCAGGCACTTGTGCAAGCTGCAGACTTCACTGCAGGAGCAGCACAAGCACTGGCTGAGCGCGCAACGAGCCGTCCTGAAGCTGCCGCCGCATGGGTGCCATTCAAGCCTTTTGCACAAACAAGCACTGGCGCAGAAGAAAGCAGGATTGTGACACTGAATACCTCGCTTGATTGTGCAGGTTCAGCAGCCGCCAGGGTCTGCCACAGCACCACAGCCAGTCAGCCAGCTAGCACTGGAGCAGACGCATGCGATGGCTGAATGGGCGGCAGAACAATCGCAGGCAGTTGCTGCGCCCACAGCGTCAGAGCAGCCCATGGCCAGCAGTGAGGCAGCTGAGGCGGAACGGGCAGCCAGACAGGCGCAGCACTCTGCAGCCTCCTCCACTGATCGGCTGCTGCCTGCGAGCCCCAGCCAGCTGGCCCCAAGCTCTCCGATGACAACAGCTGAACAGGTGTTCGGGCTAGAAAGCGCGGGCGTGGAGCCCCAGCCCTGCCTCCCATCGCCTGCGACCCCTGCGAGTGCGCCCCTCTCTCTGTGAAAACACCAGCATTCAGGCTTTTGTGTCTCACCGAGTCAGGTGCTGTGATCAGCGTGGAACACGGGCCTGCTGCAGGGCCCCCGGAGCCACCCTCAGCTGCTGCTCAGAGCAGCCACAGCAGCCCAGCCGGAGCCGAGAATGGCCTCAGCGTCCTAGGCCAGCCAGTGCAGTATGAGGCTGGCGGCACCGCAGCCGGAGTTGCAGCTCAGGCGGCAGGGAACGGCAGCCGCCAGCCACCCTGCGGCTTTGCAGATGAGGAGGACCTGGCTGGCGGCACGGAAGCCTGCCAGGCGGTGCTCGAGCGGGCGCTGGCGGCCCTGGAGGCCAGTCGCAGGAACAGGGCGCAGCTGGCATTCCCAGCAGCACTGCCCGAGCAAGGGCAGCGTGGTGCCATGCGGCCGGCTAGTAGCGGTCCGCATCGCCATCTTATGGCAGCTCTCTGCCACTTTTGCAGCTGCCTAAAGGAACTCATTGCTGTTCTCGCTTGTCACTTGAAGGCTGATGAGCAGGTGTGGTCACGATACTTGAGCCGGGACTGATGCAATTCATTCCCTCATCACCAAAAATGACATTAACTTTCCACAGCGGTTTTTTTAAACTTGATTTTTACAGCCAAAGCTCTGCACATCACCATGCTCCAAAGCTGTTGCACTAAGAAACTGCCAACTGAGCTTAAGAAGGCAGCTGTGCCTGCTTACAGGAGGTGCTTGGGGCAAAGGGGCCGCCTTCCCCTCCCCTGCCGCAGAAGCGCGACCCAGGGGCCTTGCCTTCACCAGGGGCTTCCGTCCTCGGCTGGGCCAGGCCGGCCGCGTCACCTTGGCGAGCGGATCCAACCTGCTGCACTGGCCTGGCGAGCTCCCTCCTCTGCTTTTTACTTGACCTGTGGCTCAGAGCGACCACCGCCTCCTTACTACTTGACCCTGTGGCTTGAAACGGACCGGCGTGAGCATGCAATGATTCTGTCATGAAGCCTGCCGCTCTGAATCTCGGCCTGGTCGCTGCAGGCACAGGCGAAGCAGCAGCTTGGCTGGATCCTGCCATGCTGGAGATGGAAGCATTGGCGGCCATCGCTCCGGCCCTGCAGCCACTCGGCGCAGCGGACAGTTGGGCCGCTTGGCCTAGTGAAGCCACCAGGGCAGCTGCAGAGGCAGCTGCTCTCGGTGCCAGCACGCTGCCAGCGACCGCTGTGCTGCAAAGCGGCAGCGCATGCGAGGCAGAAGCCTTGGGCGGCCCGCAGACGCCGCAGGCAGCGGCCGGCCTGGTGCGAGACAGCTTGGTCTTGAAGGCAGCCGGGCAGCCACGCAGCAGGCCGGGGGCGCGCATGCGGGCAGTGAGGCAGCAGCTTTGGGAGGACGAGCTGCCAGCCGGCCTGGGCAGCGACTTGTCAGCGCAGCTTGCTCGCTCGGCAGCTGATGCCAAGCTGTTCGGGCATGACCAGCAGGCGGCTTTTGAACCTGCGCTTGTGCAGGTGGGTTAACTTCCTGTGCTCTGACTACACCCAAATGCTGCCGTTTGTTCGGCTGTGCCCATGTTTTTGACTCTCATTTCACTCCACTCCCTGCAGGTGCTTCAAGAAGCGGCTGCCGCCAGGAATGCATCCAGCCGCATGCCCGTCCGCTTCCCGGGTAAGCACCTCGCCTTTGCACTGGCAGAGCTCCCCACCGCGTTCAGGAAGGTCTGACTGCAGTGGAATTGCTGTAGGGAGGATGACGGCCTTTAGGCGTCTCGTCTGCATCTGCGGAGCCGCCTGCGCAGCCGCACTGCTGCTGCTGCTGCTGCAGCTGGCATGGGAGGTGCTGGGGGCAGCGCTGGGCCCGCCGCCCGTCTGACAAGGCTTTGCCAAGAAGAGGAGCTACAGAAGAGCTTTACTCACCTCTATTACATGTAGATTCACTATTTCCAGTCCATACGTGTATGTGCGCAGGCTAGTTGATCGGTTGCTAGTTTGGAGGGCAGGCTGCGGCAGACGCACTCCGGCTTAGCTAGGGGGCGCTGAGCTTCCTCGCGCATGGTTCTGACATCCTCCATGGCATGAAGGCAATTCAAAAGCTGGTCGGCATCATGATCCCTGGATGTGCCTAATGGCAAGTACGCCAGGCGTTGACTGCGCTAAGGCACCTGGGCCCTGTGTACGTGGCACGATGCTGCTACTGGCACCTAGGAGCTGAGCAGTGCTACCGGATCTGGAAGAGAAAGCCAGTAGAAGCATTTAGCAGGGTGCAAAGCTACCACCTTGGTGAGCCAGGGAACAATAGCCTGCCGCCTCCTGCATGGCTGGCTGGCTGGCTCATGCTCAGCATGAGCGCACAGCCTAGCATGCCATGCTCACACCCGTTCCACATTCGTGTTTGTGGTTCGGAACTACATCATCCCGTCGCCAAGCAGGAACTGCGCCTGTGCTGCGCCGGAGGCGCATGCTCCACGCCTCACGGCATGCTCGCAGGACTGGGCGCGAGGCTGCCGCACTTCTTGACCAGCAGCTTGGCAGGTGGGCTCGGTATCACCTCTCAGCATCGCAAAGCACTGCAAAGCGCTGCTCTTACACCAAGACCAAGTGACATGCATCGAGCGCAGGCACTTCGACGTTCAGCAGCCAGCAGGGCGGTCCGACACTAAAGCATCTGCTGCGCGATCTGTACAAGCGGGTCCACCCCGACCTGTTTCAGCGCCATCCGCAGGCGCAAGCGGCGAACGAAAAGTCATTCCAGCTCCTGCAGGTGCTGGCATGCCGCCTGCTCCCTTCGTTCAGAATCGCAGCTGTCGCAACCGTCTGATCACCGCTGGTTACGCAGGAGTACATATCGGTGTCAAAGGAGGGCGGCTCGTTCGACGCCAGCGCCGGCGTGCAGTACCGATTCGAGTTTTACTTGCACAAACAGAAAGGCAGCAAGCAGGAGACCGGCAGCACCGACGGTGTGCCCCTCTGGCACCCTCTATACACTCTGCCAATAGAAGAAGTGGGGAGATCGAGTTCCTGGGCTGCGTGCCGCAGATGGGATGGAGCGCGTGGCGCTGACGCTGCCGCCACCCGGGCGGCTGGGCGCCTTCTACCCCCGCCAAGGCGGAGAAGCATCGGAGGAGGTGCCGCCGGCTGCGCAGCGGGCGCTGGGCAGGCTGCTGGAGGCATGCGGCATCCCCAACAGCCTGAAAGGTGCGTGCCAGGCTGTCCACCATCCGGCCCAAGCGCCCTGCTCACGTAATATCACCATTATGGTGGCTGCAGATGAGGATCCGGCTGCCAGCTATGCGGGCCACACCTGGCGGCCGGTAACTGGCGATCGACTGCGGGAATTCATTCCCGAAGCGGCTGAGCTGCTGCAGCAGACGGACGGGGCCAGCTTTGGGCCGCGGGAGCACCTGGGAGCCGCGCGCACGGCGCTGCGCATCTCCCATCAGGCGCGCACGCACCTCCAGCTGCCAGATATGGCACAACTGCGGCATTACAAGCAGATCCCCTTCCAGCTTCATATGTACGCGCGCAGATCTCTCCCTTTGAAAACACATTCCACTGTGAGGCCGACATAATGATGCCCGATTTTATTCACTTTCACATTTCAATTGATATCTCGTTCTTTTCTTTCCACCCTCCTTCCATTTTCCCACCCCTGCCGCCAGACGCCTGCTACGAATCCGTGCGCCTTCAGTCAGACTAGCCCATCCCACCCTCCCTCCGAAAACTGCCACGGCGGCTGCCCCTGAGCCTTCAGAGCTCTCGTTGCAGGTGGCAGCAGAATTCGGCGGCGCAGCGGCGAGCCTGCCGCCCGCACGCAAGGCCGCAGCGCTGCAGCAGCTCGGGGCCGCACTGGACCGGCTGCCTCCCGGGAATGCCTCCGGCCTGCACTTTCTGTTGTCTGATACTTATGGGACGGACGCTCGCGGACGCGTGCGGCTGCAGCTGGGCGACGGCACGCTCCTGTGGACGGCGTGCGACCTTCCTTCCTTCACTGTGTTCCTTCTTCTCTCTTCGCCTTTGCTGTTGCTGTTGCTGTCGCTGTCACTGTCGCTCGCTGTTGCTGTTTGCTTTTCTTGCTTCTCAATCCCGGATGAAATACCCTCCCACCCAACTGTTCCTACCTGCGCAGGGACCCGACCAGTGATGCCACTCTCATTGCTTCTTCTGGGTCAGCAATCCTTTAGTCTCCCCCGTGTCGCCGTGCCATTCTCTGCAGCAGCCCGCTGCATCGGAAGAAAGTTGCTGTCCAGGAACCCTAGATACACACCACATGATCGGCGGCTGCGGCGGACTCGACGAACGGCGGGAACCTCTGTTCGCAGGTTCCTGCTGCAGCTGGACTTCGGCCACTGCCGCGCGCAGCAGGCGGCCGCCGCGGCCTTGGAGCATCTGGAGCTCTCCCTCGCTGCATCTCTCGGCCTGGCCCTGCTGCTGCCCGCTCCGTCGCTTTCCCCGCAGAATCCTGCCTACCGACCTTTCCTGGAACGCCTCGCGGCTGCCGCGGCCAAGCAGGGACCGATTTTTCGCGAGCCGACGCCGTGGGCCGGGCTGCGGGTGACAGGTCGGACCCCCGCAGCCGCTCCTGCCGCATTTTAGGGTTTTATGGGGTTGTTGGTAACGCTACGCCACGTCACGTTCCGTTACGTTACATCACGTAATGTTTTGTTTCGTGCGTATGCATGGGGTAATTCGATGTGCATCCTCACACTGCACAAGTTTCTGTGCTGTGATGCGGGGCCGGGTCTGCCCACCCTCAGAATCTGAGAGCCTCTTTGCTCTGCCTACTGACGGACGCAGCGCGGCCCGCCTGCCTGCAGAGGCCGGTTTTGGAGCGGACGCCGAGCGCTGCCTGCTGTCCGTTCCCGTGACAGCTTCGCCAGAGGCGGTTTATTCCCACTGCCAGGCACGGCCGCGACATCCCTCTCGAGGGGCTTAGCACAGGCCGAGGCGAATGCCCGTTGCATGCAAGAAGCTCTGCAGCTCTGCCTGCTGATACATGGCTCGGAGTGCGGCGGTTGCCTGCTGTCACGCCCCTCTGCCATCAATTATTGTCCTTAGGCGCCTGGGATCTCAAAGGCAGGCTGCTGGATTCGTAATGCTGGCAGCGGGCGGCGCTACTGGTGGCTGCTTGCTTAACAGCGACAGCGGCAACCAGTGGCTTTGCTCGCCTGGCGTTGCAGGAAATCGGGAGCAAGCTTCACGACCTTCAAGTGGCTGCTGCTGCAGGAGCATGGGCCTGGGCTGCTGGCGGCTGACCGCAGCCGGCGGGAGGCTGCAGCCGAGCTTGAGTCCCTCCGGCTGAGGGCGGAGCGGCGGCTGCGGCTGCGGCGGCTGCTGCTGGATCCTGGGCTCTCACAGGAGCGGCAACGGGCCGCCTGCCTGCGCCTCTGCCAGGCAAATCCCCAGCAGGCGCTTGAATGCCTTCCATAGCCCTGCCCTGCCCTGCCGGCCGTGCCCAATGTGCAGCTGGCTGCAAGCTTCCAGGAGTGCAAGAAGTTCCGTGTGCTGACTGGCGACCGAAACCCTAGAAGACCCTAAACGGTAACGCCGCGGCGTCCGTGCGGCGCAGGTGCCCCAGGAGCTGGCCGGCATGTTCGACAGCCTGTCGATCCGCGTCTCGCATTCGAATCGCGTGCCGCCCGGCGCCGCCCACATGGACATCGCCTGGGACTTTGAATTGTAGGGTTTAGGGTTTCCGCAGTGTCTGTTCTCGCGGTCTTTGATCACGTCTGCCCGGTTTCGGTTTGATGCGGGTGAAGTATCCACCGCGACTCTCCAGAACCATGCCAGTGAAATCTTGGCACGGCGGCGAGACCTTTCGCCAGAGCGGAATGCTGTATATTCCTTGTTTTGCCCCTCACGGCAAAGAGGATTGCCGGCGTTTGCCCACTGGCAAAATTGGTCGTTTGGTCTGCCCTGTCACCGAGAATGAGTGACATGCATGCTGGCATCTGTCGCCCATGCTGTCTACTGGATAGATAGATTCCTGCATGGTGGCGACAGGCACCATTCACGCACGGCAGGCGGTAGCGCTCCCAAGCTCCCTCACAGAGAGAACACAAGCGCCCTGCGGCAGCCGTGCCAACCTGGCGAAAGCTCGTACCCCAATCGATGACAGCCTCACTGAATCACTTTGAAGGCAGACAGGGCCTCGTGAGACACGATTCGAGGGTCTAAAAAACCCTAATCTTCGTCATAATCGTCCTCGTCCTCCACGCCAGCAGTCGTGGCAGCCGCACCCGCCAGCAATGCGGATGGCAGTGCAGGCGGTGCGGCGGCCGCGGCCTCCTGTCCGCCTGCAGGCCGGTCAGTCTCCTCTCAGCCAGACGGACACAGCGAGACCTTTCTCTGGAGAAAGGAGGGGATTTTCAGCGGAGATTGTGCCAAAGGTTCCCAGTTTCGCCTCCCGTGTGGCAGGAGAGCTGCCACCCCAGGCTGCAGATGCGAGTGAGGGTGACTGCAGGCAGTCTGGTGCGGCGGCAGCCTTGCACTGCAGGGCAGCAGGCGCGAGCCTGGCTGGCTGGCAGCGGCCCCTCCGGCCGCGGCTGCAGGCATGGATCCGCTAGGCAGGCCTGCGGCGCTTCCGTCGCCGGCAGCAGCTGCCGAGTCCTCTGCTTTGATGGCGCCCGGCTCCGGCTTCACATCTGCAATGGTTGACAGGGGTGTCAGATGCACGTGGAGGTACCGAAACGTCGTGTAACGTAACGTAACTCGATGTGATGTAACGCCGTGGCATGGCACCTAGCTCGCTGTGGCTGTCAGGTAACGTGAAGCGACAGGGTGGAATGAACGCGAGGCAGAATGGTTGGTCACCGCTGTTGACCCTGCGTTGTGCGTTTTTGCCTATAGAATCACCTGCTGAGGGTCCCGCCTCGGCGCCGGCCTCCTCCTTCCCAGCCTCGCCCGCGGCGGCGCCCTTGCCTTTACCTTTGCCCTTTCCACGGCCCTTTGCACCCTCCTCTCCGGTCTTTGTTGTCCTGCGGCCCAGTGCTGCTGTGTCACCTCCTGCCCAAGAGGCGCAACAATAACAAGAATTCCAAAGGCCGTGGCATAGCGGACAAGATGCTGACCGCTGCCGCTTCCTGGCCGGGGCGGCTGACTTGTCCGGCAGATCAGGCGCAGACTCGACGATGCTGCGGAGGAAGTCCAGGCTGGCTTCTCCGCTCACGAATGCCTTCCTGCGTGATTGAAGCAGGGGCCACCCCTGGGTCAGATGCGCTTAGTGTGAGCTGGGGGCCGCAAGAGGAGGGGACGGTGACAGGTCGTACAGGTGAGCGGGTGTCAGCGTCTTGTCGCCGCGCTCCAGCGCGAGCGCGGATGCCCCCTTGCATAGCTGCTGCAGGAAGAGCTCCATCGCATGCCCTGCACAGGAGACGCGCACATTTGCACAACAGGGCGAGCGGCTGGACTCCGGAGAGTGCACATTTCTCCCTCGCTGGAAATGGCAGGCCCTTGCAGACCAGGCGGACGGATGCCAATCAAATTCTCGGCATGCAAAGGCTCACCTATCAGGACAGGCGTGTCTTGAGCGATCTTGCCGACCTCGTCATCGGCCTGCATCATCTTCTTGATCCGCGAGGCCAAAACGTTGGGCTTGCGGCCCTTCATCTCGGCTGTCGTCCTGATGCCCCGGCGCGAGAAGGATGTCTCCGAAGCAAACCAAGCCAGGGCCAGCAATGCGATCTAGCGGCTTTCCACCGTTGAAGCTCGGCGCGACGCGGCAGCTGAAAGCTGCAAATCGGACGCTGCTGATGCTAGCAAGTCTGCTCGGGCGCAGTCCGCTCTAGCTGCAAGGAGATGATCCAACGAGAAGTCAATGCTTCTAGCTAGTGGCGTGACCAATAAAGGCGGCGAGAAACGCGGAGGCAGGTTGTGAAATTTGCTGGGCAGAACGGCAGAGCCACCCTCGCTCACAGCCCGCCAGGCGTTGCAGCTGAAGAGGTGTGGCGCCGGCGTGGATGAGACCGGCGCCCGCGCGGTTGAGGAGCCTGGCGGAGCTCAGCTTGGACGTTGTCGCCAAGAACATCTCAAGGCGGCATCCCTTCTCAACTTCACGAAATGTAACCTTGTTGACGAGGGGACGGTGCATGGATTGCTCTTGGAAGGAGAGCCATCACTTTCCGATTGCGTTTCGCCTTCAACATGCGTTGTTGCTGAATGGGTAGCAGTGGCAATGGCACCTCTGCCATGCTACTGACGTTGTTGGCAACGGCGCTTTGCAGGGTGCCAAGCCTGGCCGGCCTGCCGGAGCACCTGGTAGCGGAGCTGTTCGAGGCCGTGCTCGCACGCCGGCTGCTGACGCCGCAGGTGCTGGCCGTCTTTGAGGCAACAGAGCACGATGTCGTGCTCGCTCGCATCGCCGGGCTGAACATCCAGCAGCTGCCGCCAGTGCTGCCCATCACGCCCAACCGCTGGCTGGGCTTCTAGCCAGGCCAGTACGGGGCAACTGACTGTTCTGTGGCGCCTTGCTGAAGCTCCTCCCCCTGCGCCGGCATGTCTCTTTGGCGCCACATAACGCTGGGCGGGTTATGTATGCGTCTCGCGGCGGCAATTGCTGCCGCTGCGGCTTGTATGCTGTGAGTCGTGAGTGAGCTGAGAGAACGATGGCACTGAGCGCCGAGGAAGCAGCACGAGTTCGGAAAATCGTCGTGTCAGTGACCCTCGCTGAGGTGCCTGGCTCAGGCACCACAGCACTGCCCCGCTCCTCCAGCAGCTCCCGCTCAGGACTTGTAAAAGCCCATCTTGGCCAGAGCCTGCAGCGCGCAAGGCAGTCGCTGTCAGCACGATTCTGCTTTTTAGTGAGCAGCATCGGCAGCACGATTCTGTTTGTAGCAGGCAGCATCAGCACGATGCTGTTTTCAGTAAGCAGCATCAGCACGGTTCTGCGTCTAGTAAGCAGCATATGCGGCACGATCTTGCTTTTAGTAAGCAGCAAGGGAGCGCAGGCGGCAGAGCCGGGCGCGTGCCTTGTAGCTGAGCGAACGGTTGCTGCGGGCGGAGCGGCCGCAGGCCGGCAGCGAGAAGGCCAGGTAGGATAGCAGGGAGACAGCAAAGATGGCAGTTCCAGCCCAGCCTATTATCTGCGAGCGCCAGACTGGCTGCCCTCAGCTGTTGCAGTGTAGCGTTAATCAGCGTGCCATGTCGCATGCCTGACCGTCGTCTGGCACACGCCTGGCATGCTCCGTTTCTGTTATTTCTCCTAGTCATCGCTGTTTCGGAGCACCCTATAAGAGGGCTCTGGGCTCATTTCTTGAGCTTGTACGATTCCAACTGCCACCCGAAAACGCACTGCACTGTCACATCAGCTCACAGACTCCTGTGCGAGTATGGAGCCCCCCATGGCAGGAACCGCCGATCTAGGGAAGGCTTGCGGGCGAGAAGGTGTGAAAGCATGAGATTGGAGATTGAGTCCTTCTTTCCATTTTGCGGGCGTTGCTTCATGCTTTCATTCGTTCGGCCTGGACGGAGGAAAAGCGTCCAATTCGCTGAGGCTTACACGTTTTCAATCGAGGGAAACGGAACCATTTCCTCATACGACCAGAAATAAATCAATAAATCAGGCTCCTAATTCTCTGCTGGACAGCCTGTGCGCTCGGCCAGCAGCAGGATCTCGCTCGCCGGCAGCACGAGTCGGCGAGGAAAGTTGTTGCCAACTGTTGTTGTTGTTTTCTCAGCTTCGGGTGAGAAGACAGGGCTCCGAATTCTCTGCTGGACAGCCTGTGCGCTCGGCCAGCAGCAGGCTCTTGCTCGTCGGCAGCAATGGGTCGGTGGGGGAAGAGAGGGCGGCGGCGCGCCTGCAGCTGCTCGGCGGGAATGCCGGCATGGAAGATGGCTTTGTAGCCAAAGGGTGGCTCGAGCCAGGCGGCACACAGCGGGCTGGCCAGCACCGCCGCCGGGCCGGGCAGCAGCGCACAGGCAACCTGCGTCTGAGTCAGCTGCGTCGCTGCGCCGGCGGCCGCGAGCACTGCGGGCGGCAGCGCGGGGATCTCGCTTTCCGTTTATCTGTGTAAATTGATTTTCATGAATGAACATAAAATATTCAGGTTCAAGATCCAAAGCATGACACTTCCTTTTTTACAGATGTTTCATTGAAAATGTTTTAAATAGAACTATTCAATAAGCTCAAAAACGAAACGGTAGGTTATGTAAGAAAGCACTGAAGGCTTGGTCATTTTTTGCTTATAGTGGGAGTCAGTTTACAGACAAATAAAAAACCCAATTCTGCTTTCTGCTGGAGAATGCATCAGGCCGCAGCACGCAGCAGCCGGCTGCTGTCCCGGTCAGCAAAAGCACACATGCGAATGTAGGAAGGAGGAACATAGGCGCAGGTGCAGCAGGTGCAACGGCTGAGATCGACATTCTTTGCCTTTGAGGATAGCCCACTGCCACACAGCATTTCTGGCACACCGCATGCTTCACTACGTGCTGGCCCCTTGGCTCTTGTTGTTTTCACTTTAACCCCCAAACCCTAAACCATAAGACTCTGCTGGACTTCAGTATTGAAAGCGCCTCCTGCCGGCCTGCAGCAGCCCCTCCCGGCAGGCGAGGCCGGCAGCAGAGTTAGGGTTATGTGTCCCTAACCCCAAACCCCAAACCCCAAGCTGGCGGCGGATGCCTGCGGCAAGTCACCTGTGGCTACCCAGCGCCAGCTTCTGAACGCGCCAGCCAGAGCCGAGCGATCTGCCGCAACCTCCTCACTCAGGTCCCGCCACCACCACAGCGTGATGGGGATCATGACCTGCCAGGCAACAGACGTCCGCCTGAAAAGATCAGTCCGAAGAAGAGGAAATGAAAAAAGAAAATCTAATGTAAAAGGAAAAAGGGGAAAATTCCCTCGAGTGTACAAGGAAAGAACGGAATTCTAATGTAAAATATGAACCCCAAAAAACAACAGCTTGGAGGATCAGACGCTGGTTTCGGCACGCCTCGTTCCGCACTGCACCTGAACAGCTGAGTGCTGCACTGGTTTCGGAGCGAGCCATTAGGAAATTCTTGACATCGCATAGCAGGGGTGCAAGGCATAAAGTGGCAGCGCTGGCGGCAGCCAGAGGCAGCTGCACTGATGCGGGATGCAGGCAGCCCTTTCAGGCCGGCAAGCCACGTGTCACCGGCAGCAAGCCGCCAGTAACTTGGAGGACTGCCGACGTTTCTCGCACGGAAAAGACCGAGTCGGTTTGTTAGAAACATGGAACGTTCTTTGCCTCATCTTCCGCATGAAGATTGCGGCTTTTGCAAGCAGCAAACGTGGGCAGCGGCAGGAATTTGGGGCCTCAACAAGCTGGGAAGGTGGGGCTTGCCTGCACCAGTGCTGCAGTGGCAAAGCTGAGTGGCTGCGCTCCGATCTGGAGGTACACAGTCCACATCAGCAGCGAAGCCGCCTGCAGCGCACCGCTGCATCAGTCTGAGCTTTCCGACGGGGAAGTGAGAGTGATGGATTGGTTGTCGTCTTTCCCACTGCCGCGAAAGCCAGTCTTGGCAGTGAGAATGATCAGCAGCGCTTCCGGAACACGGGCAGACTGCTGGCTTATGCAAACAAGTGTATTTCTCCTGCTGGGCTCAGAAGCCACGTGCCTCGGCGCAGCAGCGCAGCGTTTGCCTCAATGCCGGAAGAGAGCAATTTGAGAGCAGGCTGGCCGCTGCACCTGCCAATACCCAAACATTATGCGTTTCACGGCATCCTCCTTTCCGGGCTGCGCCACCAGCGACCAGATCCAGAGCGCCAGTGGGGCGAGCACCAGAAAGACCACAGCCAGCCTGCAACGGCCTCGCGTGCCATCACATCAGCCCATGCTCGTGTGCAGGGTTATTGTTGGCGTAAGGTAGACACAAATCGAATACAAACTGCACCTGAAGTCGTTCCATACCAGCGTCCGCAGCCAGGCCGGGCTGTCCTGCCGGATGGGCTCAAACAGCGCCCCTGCCAGGGCGGTGCCCAGGTCTGCGGCTGCTGCTCGCCCTGCTGGCAGCATCACGGCGCCCAGGCCCGCCAGAGCGGTCCCCAACACAGCAGACCCGCCCCAGGAGCGCTGCACCGGCACCCTGGCAGCTGCTGCCTGCTGCGCATCGCCTGGCGCGCCCCGCTGTGGCTCCATATTGGCTCCGAAGTGCGTGTGCTGTGCTCTAATAACGACGGTATCACGCACGGTCCGCGCTCGACGCTCCGCATGTGTCCTGGAAAGAAGTGCCGTCGCGACTCAATCCGCAGGTGGCCGAGACAACCAAGCGTATCACGATATGGGCAGCATTGTCAGCAGAGATGTTAATCTCGTTGCCAGGCGCGGCTGACCTCAACGGCTGCGGCAGGCGCTGCCATGTGCAAGCCTGCTCGACAGCTCGTGGGCGGCTGCCAGCAGTGCGCGGGCCCGCGCTGGTGCGCATGATCGATCCGGGCAATAGGCAAATTTGCGATGTAGAAAAGAGGTCCGCCATCGCATCGGCAGGCGGCAGGCGTTGCATCGACGAGTTGCGGTCGGGAAGAAGAAGTCTTTTTTACAGCCGAGCCATTTGGCCAGCAAGCGCGCGGCGCGCGCGGCGTGTTCAGAAAGCCAGACGGGACGCACGCAGGCACAGACGGGCAGACAACGGACGCGCGCGTCGGGGACGATTCACCACAGGCGGTGCGTGCCGTTTCCGGACGACGACTGCTTTCCGTTCAGCAGCCCTGTGCCGGACAGCAGGCCGTTGGGGAAGCCGTTCGGCAGCGCCGCGTTCGTCTGGCTGAAAGCGCTGCCGCCGGCGCCGCCGCCGCCGTAAAAGGACGCGAGGCCCGGCGTCAGCGAGCGCTGGAGGCCCGGCGCGCCTTCCGGCCAGCCGCGCTCGCCGCCAGAGGCCGCGTTCGCCAGCGGGACTGCACGCGCGGGCGGCCGGCTGCGTCAGGCTCTCCCTCCCGCCCTCCATCAGAGCAGTCCAGACCCGCAGAGCCGCACGCAGATCAAGCCAGCGCGAAGAAGAAAGAAGCGAGAAGGCGAAGAGACAGAAGAGAGTGGTAGGGCGGGGCTGGAGAGAAGGATCCCGGCAGTTCGGATGGGGGAATGCCTGCGCCGGAGCCGGGGGCTCTATCGGCAGGCGCCAGCTGCCGCAGGCCGCCCGAGACCGGCGGGTCCAGGCCGAGTGAGATTAGGGAGTCCAGCGAGCCGAACGAGGAGGCGCTGCGAGCCGGCCCCTGCGCCTGCGGCTGCGGCTTGGCGCCGCCGGGCGAGCGCGGCACCGCCGGCCGCGGCGGGGGGCCGCCAGTGACGGCGTTGGCTGCCGCCACCGCCGTTGCGGCCGCGCTCTCTTCGCTGCGGCGCTGCGCCTGCAGCGCGGCAGCAGGCACAGCTGTGGGCACCCTGATCGGATGTCAGCTGGCGATGCGAGGTGTCAAGCAGCGCTGCTGCACAGGAGAAGGCGGGGGGCCGGCTGGCTTCCATGATCGGCTGGCTGATACTGGCGGCGGCTCTCCTCCAACAGAGCCTGCTTCCGGTGGGAGCGAGTGAAGGTGGGAGGCCAAACCCCTGCCCGAGCTTCCCAATTCGATGCGCTCCAGACTCAGCAGCAATTTGCAAGCTTCCAACTCGGTTGACCTGTGTGCACACCGCCTCGTGCTGCGGCGAAATGCCCGCCTGCCGGTGCCTCTCGAAGCTGCAGAGCGGAGCCGAAAGGTGGGAGGGAAGCTTGCCAGCAGGCCGTGCGCCTGCTTCAGCCCGCGCTCGTGGATGCGCGTCAGCTGCTCCAGCTGGGCGGCGCTCAGCTGGTCCAGCCCCTGGCCGTGAAGCAGCGCCGCGCGGCGCGACTCGTCCCGCAGCTGCGCCTCCATCCCGGCGGCCGCAGCGGCCCGCTCTTTGAGCTGCGCCTCGAGCTCCTTGAGGCGCCGGGCCTGCTCCTCCGCCTGCGGTTGCCGCGCGCGCGCCCCCGTCAGGTTCTCGGACGCGGCCGGCGGGAGGGGGCGGCTGGCGGGGGCATGAGGACGCGCCTCGCTGTCGCGCTGCCTCCGGGCGGCGGCTGCGCTGCGCTCCGCCTCCGCGAGCCGGGCAGTGAGGGAGTCGACGGCCGCGGCTGAGCTGGCGGCGGCGCCCTTCAGCTTCCGCGCGTCCTCCTCGAGCCGCGCCTGCGCGGCCTCGAGCTCCTGCGCACGGGTCGCGCTCGTCGTTTGAGCTGCGATCCGCGATCTGCGCGCATCGGAGGCGCCGGGGGAGATGACGCGCCTTGCAGCGGTCCAGCGCCTGCGCGCGCTCGCGCGTGACCCGCTTGAGGTCGTCGCGCCGCGTGCTCTTCAGCCGGCTGCTGGCCGCCTCGAGCTCCTTGAGCCGCGCGGTCGCCTCGCGCCGCTCGTGCGCGGCCGCCCGCCGCTCCTCCTCGCGCTCGCCGCGCACCCACTCAAGCTCGCGCTCCAGGTTGCGCACCTTCTCCTGCGTTCGGCGCGCGGGCGGGGGAGGGTCAGATCGGCCCGCGGCCGCGTCGGCGAGCCGCGATCCCGAGGTGCGCCGCCACAGCTCACCTCGAGCTCGCGCTTGGCGCCCGCAAAGCCGGCCGCCTCGGTGCTCGCCTCGCTCCGCAGCTGCGCGACCTGCGCCTCGCTGTCCGCCAGCCGCTCGGCCGCGCGCTCGGCCTCCTGCTTCTGCCGGGCGGCGGCCGCGCGCGCCTCCTTCAGCGCCTTGTCCTGCCCGCCCTCCAGCTCGGCCATGCGCCGCCCCAGCGCCGCGACCTGCCGGCGGGAAACGACCGGACTCAGCCGGGTCCGTCGCCCCCCTCCCGCCCCCTCCAAAACATCAGTTGCCAGCGCCTCCTCGCGCTTGGCTGGCATGCGTATCTACGCAGCTGGCCTCTCGCACCGCACTGGCACCAGGCACCGAGCCAAACGGCCGCCACGGGAAAGTTATGGTGGGGGGCATGCCTTGGCGTTCGCGGCCTGCGCCTCCAGCATCATGAGCACCACTGCCGGCCGCGCCGCGCCTGCGTACTGAGTGATCAGCGCCAGCAGCAGCCCCTCCGGTGTCGTCACCTCGGCCTCTGGGCGGGCCTCCGCCGCCTGGCTGCCGGCCGCCGGCTCCTTGGCCTGCTGGGCTGCCCCCGGCCTGTGGGGCAGCCGCAGGCTCAGTCCCTGCCACACAGCAGATGCCAACGCGGGCGGCAGCGGAACAAAAGGCAGAGAAATCGAGAGCGGCCTGGCTGCCTCCTGCCAGGGAGTGGGCAGCAAGAGGCTGAAGCCAGCAGGCTGGCACAAGGAGGGGCAGGTGACAGGCAGCAGTCAACGTGGCTGCCTCGCAGCTCACTGTTGCAGGCGCAGGGGCAGACAGGAGGCGGGGGTGTTCAGAGGCGTGCCTGGGGGACCTGGCGGCCGCGTGGGCAGCCTTCCCGTTCTGCTGCTGCCCCTTGCCGCCGCTGCCGCCGCCGGCCCTGCTGCTGCTGCTGCTGCCGGGCTGCGCCTGCTGCAGCGCCGTCCCGACCGCGGCTCGAGACACCAGGCCCCGCAGCATCCAGCCGCGGTGGCTCTCTCCGCCGTGCAGCCTGCGGCAAATCCGTTCTTATCTTATCAGTATTAGTAAGAACATCAATATTCGTACTCACACTATCATTTTTGTTAACATTCGCAATATTAGTAACATCAGTAATATCAGTAATATTATTGTTAATATTTTTGTTATTGTTGTAATTGTTATGCATTTCATTTTATGGCTGTCGTTTAGCCGAAACGGCGCACCTGAAGACGGTCTGGTACAGGCTGGCTGCGAAAGCGCGCGCCCGCGCCTGTTTCGACACCGCCAGGGACTCGGCCAGGCCCAGCACCGCCTCGCTGTCGTCCCCTGGAGGCAGCGGCGCGGCGGCAGGCTCCGGGCCCGAACCGCCTGCCCGGCCCTCCCCTGCCAGGAAATCTGCGGCGCTGCTGCCGGAGGCTGCGAGTGCACGCATGCGCCGCTGCTCCAACGCGACCGTCACCTGCGATTCGAATGAACGCTTGAGTAAGTACTTAACAAGTTAATTTAATTTAATATATCAAATAATTTACAGACTCGACCATTTTTGGATGCCGACTGAAACGCTTGATGAATTGATTGATTGATAGAATCGGCGTTTTTGGATGTTTTGGATGCTGACATTTGAAGTGATGTTAAGGATAGGAGAATAATTGCGGGTTTTGGCCATGCGGATTTTTCAGGCAGGGGAGCGCACAGCAGGCTGGGGGGCTTGGTTGTGCTCCACCCTCTGTAAGTGGTGTTCATTTGATTCTGTCACAGACTGACAGCACAGCTCCCAGGGATAAGTTGGGGCTCCAGCACAAACAGCTGGGCAGAAACGTCCAGCCGTGCTTCTAAGCAAATACATCAGTGGCTTCGCTCCAATAAAGCTGTTACCTTTGGCTTTCTCTGAGAGCAGCGTTTTGTGAAAGCACCGACTGAAAGAGGGGGGGGGGGGGGGGGGGG
>BHFV01000364.1:0-28545 GCA_003568905.1 Trebouxiophyceae sp. KSI-1
CCCCCCCCACACACACCTTTTCGCGCTAGAGCCTGAGACTGTCACTGCTGCTGCCAAGAGGAGGGACTTCATGGTTCTTGGCAACAGCAGCAGCAGAAGGGGGCAGGAGCAGTATCGCCATCATTGATCAGCCTGACAGCAACCGTAAGAACCGTGGAGTCCGTCTTCTTCAGGCTGGTCAACGATGGCGATATGCGCTCCTGCCCCCTTCTACTACTGCTGTTGCCAAGAAGGGCAAGGATTTCAGCGCTCTCTCGGCCGCTGCCTGCCTAGTTAGGGCTGACAGGGCCGCGTGGCTCCGGCTGCGGCGCAGGCAGCCGGGCGCTGCTGGCGACGGGCGGCCGGGGCGGCCGTGGCAATGCATCCTTCAAGACCGGAGCCAACAAGTGAGCCTCACTGGGGAGGGGAGAGCCCCCTCTTGCACTGCTGCCGCTGCGCACCACAGCTGGCAAAGACCGGCGGCCGCAGCAAGCCGCCCCGGCCGGGGCCGGCAGCCGCTCCTGACCAGATCAGCTGGAATGCCGCCCTGCCTGCCCGCGGCACCGGCCAACTCTTTCACAGACACGCGTCGCCTTCAGTCAGCGGCGTTGCTTTGTGTAACGTCACATAACCAAATGTTATGTGACATTAGTAATTCGCCGCAGCTGTCCGCCCCCGAACGGATAAAGTGTGAACAGCATGCTGCTGTCGGCGGCACGAGTCCAGCCCTTTGCAGACTCACGATTTGCCATGCTGCGTTACGTTACATCACGTTACGTTACGTGACACCACGTCCCGTGTGCCACCCGCAGCGCGCCGCAGCTGGCAGAGACCGGCGGCCGCGGCGAGGAGCTGTGGGTGGACTGCGAGCTGCGACTGGTGGCGGACGCTGGCATCATCGGCGTGCCCAACGCGGGCAAGAGCACGCTGCTGGGGGTGCTGTCGGCGGCGCGGCCCAAGGTGGCGGCGTACCCCTTCACTACGCTGGTGCCCAACCTCGGCGTCTGCGAGATGGACTTTCGCACGACGGTGTTCGCCGACATCCCAGGTGGCCCCCCGCTCCTGCCTAGTTTGCCTTCGGCATCGAAAGTATACGACTCTTTTTGTGGCTGTCTGCCGTCTTGAAGCGAAAAAAGGGGTCCTTTTCCCTTCCTCTGAGGCATTTGGAGAGCATGCAGGCTCTGATGGGTTGCTTCAGACTCTGTCAGCTGTGGTGTCTTGTTTGGAAAGCGTCGGATCTTGCCAGGGACTTCCAGCCCTGTCAAGAGCGCCGATGAGGTGTAATGGGGACGACTTGGTGAGCGTGCAGGTGACCGTTCGAATATAACTTTATGCTAAGGGAAACATGGGCGCCGTGGGTGTGGGATTGACAGGCGCAGCAGTCAGTCTAGATCTTTCGCCCGTCCAGTCGGCCTGCAGCTTGAATTGTGACACGCCGCCAGTGTGAGAGCGGCTGCTGTGAAGTGAGTGGGCACGCCTGCGGCTGTCTTCCTTGAGCAGTGCCCCATTACGGTTTGTCTGCTGAAGCAGGCAGCCCGCTTTGTGCCTTGCAGGCCTGCTGGAGGGGGCTCACACGGGCGTGGGCCTCGGCCACGAGTTCCTGCGCCACTGCCAGCGCTCGCGGCTGCTGGTGCACGTGATCGATGGCACCTCGCCCGACCCGATCGGGGACTACCAGGCCATCCGCGGCGAGCTGGAGCTGTTCAATCCGGCGCTGCTCGACAAGCCGCAGGCGCGCCGCGCCCCGCTGGCGCCGCGTGCGGGTTTTGCGGGACGGCAGCTGCGCGGGCGGAGAGGGCGGAAGGAATCAGCAAGCCGCGCTCGTCCGTGTTCTTATCGCGCGCGGGAGGACGCCGCCTGATTTTGCGAGAGCGCGCGCGCAGGTGATCGCGTACAACAAGATGGATCTGCCGGATTCTAGCGACTATTGGGAGGAGGTGCAGGAGTTCCTGCATAGGCGCGGCATCCCGGCCTCCGATGTGCTGCCAATCAGCGCCGCCACCGGCCAGGGCGTGCGCGAGCTCGTCCGCCGCCTGCGCGCGGTGCTCGACGAGCTGCCGCCGCTGGTGCGCGGCGCGCCGCTCGAGTTTTGAATTCCCAATTTCCCGCACAGAGGGCCACGCTCTGACGCGCCAGACATGCGAACGCAGGACGAGGTGGAGCCGAGCACGGAGGCGCTCAACCTGACGGCTCCGGTCATGGGACGCAGCGAGCAGCGCATCGACGAATTCACGATCACGGCGGAGCTGGCGGAGGGCCGCGTCTTCTACGTCGAGGGCGAGGCGATCGAACGCTTCGCGCAGATGACCAATTGGAACTACTACGAGGCGCTGCTGCGCTTCCAAAAGGTCCTCGACGCGTCGGGTGCGCCTCGCGATCGCCCCGCCGCCAACCGCGCACGCGCCGCAGCCGTGGGCCTGGTGGTGCGTTGCGAGGCCGCTGCAATTCTCGACTTCGCATTAAGTATAGACTGCGCCGCGCAGGCATATCCAAGGCGCTGCGCGAGAAGGGCATCATGGAGGGCGACTCGGTCGTGATCGGCGAGATGGAGATGGAGTGGTCGGAGGACCAGTCGCAGGGCTCCATCTACGGCAAGTGGCTGGCCGAGCGCAAGGCGCAGGGCAAGCCGCTGCAGGGGACTGCTGCCTGGCCTCATGCCGGCTGAGCCTCTGTCTCGTGAAAGCCGATTCTTTTTTCTGCACTCGGCGTCATGATTGCCTCGCTGATGAAACTTCCGACCCAGCCACCTCCCACTGCTTAAATCTACCTTACACGCACGCACGAACCAAGCTCTGAGAAGCCCTCGGCGCGAGCGGAATGGCCGCCCGCCCCAGCAAACAGCACCACACGTCTGTCAAAAGCTGCCATTCCCAGTAACCACTCGTCTTTCAATACGGCAGCAGCGCAGAATGCCATTGTCTGTGTCAGCAGAGCGCGATGATGGACTTTGCCGTTGCCTCCACGGCGTAGGCAGTCAGAGCGGTCGGAACGCCGCCGACGGGCGCGCCCAGCGCCAGCAGGCCTTGCTTGACGCCGTGCCCAGCCACCGGCCACACCACCGCTGCAGCGACACCCCCGCACGCAAATCAGCTTTTCTTTTGCTCCATTCGAGTCCCGAGCGTGAGGCAGCGCTCCCTCTCCGAGGTACAGACTCGCGTCCCCTCAGGCCTCAGCGCCGCCAGAAACCGGCTGCTTGGCTTCTAGGAGGGCAGACTGCGCCGGCAGCGCGCAACCACAACAGCCTCCAGCAACGCGAAGCTGCTAGAAAAGACACGTGGTGGCAGCCATGTAGGGTCGCTTGTCAGGCCAACTTCCTCGTGCCGACCAGCCATGCAGGCAAAGCTTCTACTGTCACAGGCACAGCAAGGGGGGTTCCATGAGATGAGACAGAGGTAGAAGCCCATTCAAGCCAGCCTGGCCCAAACCCCCTGTGGGCCGGCAAGGCAGGCTGGCGGGAAAAGGGGAGGGCTCGTTCAGGAGGGGAGGTGGGAAGCCTACCCTTGAGCGCCCAGCGGCGGAAGATGCGGCACCACAGCGAGTTCCAGATGTCCTTGCGCTTGCCCCCGATGCCCATCTGCGCCCGGGCCAGCTGGTAAAACTCCTCCTGGTCCAGCTCGGCCGAGCCGTCGTGGTCGAAACGGCGCATCAGGTAGCTGACCTGCAAATTTCAGACAATGCATTTCAGGTGGTGCGCTCAAATTTCCCAAAAAGGTGTGCTGCAAAGCATATGGAAGCTCCCAGCTGAGAGGTGACAGGGAATCGAGTTGAGCAGTTTTTGGATTGCGGCTAGCAGGCAGGTATAGTAATCTCACTGCCCAGCCCTCCCAACTCAGCAAGCTTCCAGGATAAACAAGGAGAAGGGCGCTTGACTGGTGGTCTGTCTGGTGTGTGCAGTGCAGGGCGGCGAAACCGTCGCAATCGAAGCGAGGTAGGGACCTGGGGCTGGGAAAGAACAGCTGCGCACCTCCGCCTTGGAGGGGATCGGGTAGTGCACGGGCAGCATGCCGTTGATCTTGTCGTAGAGGATGAGCAGGCCGATGTGCAGCTCCTTGATCTGTCTCAGCCGGGCTTGCTCACTCAGTCAACTGCTCTCAGCTGACATGTGACGTGCTGCACAGCAGGAAGGAAGAGGAAGGACGTACATCAATGCGTCCATTGTTGTCGACGTCGCACTGCCTGAAAGCCTGCAAGTTGCGAGCCAGGAGTATTACCTGGCGTACTGCAGCCGGGCAGGTGCATGCAGGGTGCAGCGAGCTCCCGTGGTAGCGCTGCCCAACGCTTCGCACGCACCTTGAGGCACAAGCTCCTGAAAAGTTCGCCGCTCTCGAACCGGGAGCCTGCGGGGTTCGGTGGCGGCCAGCTGACCTCAGATCGGGCAGTTGTGATGCAACGGCTCGATCCGATTCAACGCTGCGCGACACGGACAGCTGGTATCGTTGCTGGAGTGCTAGAAAGCAGTGCGCATGCGATGAAGTTATCGGTAGCTGTGCAGGCAACAGCGCACACGGCAGCCCATCTGAACCCAGGTCAAGCTCGCCGACCGGCGTCCGGCCGAAGCGCACCGGGCTTGCGGAAGCGCAGACCCATGGCGGCGCGGATCAAGGTCCCCGGTCGTATTACTGCGCGCGGCAGAGAGCGACCAGGGTTGCACCTCCCTTGCCCCAACAACCTTGTGTGATCAACTCAGAAGCAGCAGCAAACGGTCGTGAAGCCTTCCTGCAGCAGCTCACAGCGCCCGGAAAAGGCGGACGGCTGGCGGGCGGACCCAAAACTCGCGCACTCCGCAGAGCAGAATCGGTGGTGCGGCTGGCGCAATCGTTGTTTTAAGGGGGGGGTCACATACGCGTTCCTAGGAGTACAGTGAAGCTGACATGACACACACACAAGCAAACACACTGCGTCCTGCTGTTACCGCCGCCTGAGCCGCAGAACAAAACATCCAGCAAAGGAATCCCAGCGTTCCTAGCACCTGTCCCAGGCAGCGGAATCGCTGCCTGGCCCTGCGACAGCTACGGCTCCTAAACGCGCCTGGCGACACAAAATTTGGGCGAATGCTGCAGCCCAGCGATGGCCGCTCCCGGGCTTCCAGGCAGCTTCCGGGCAGCTGCCGGCCGGCTCAGCGCAGCTGCGCCTGCAGCGCCGCGAGCTGCTGCGCGTATTTGGCAGCTTCCGGGCAGCTGCCGGCCGGCTCAGCGCAGCTGCGCCTGCAGCGCCGCGAGCTGCTGCGCGTATTTGGCAAAGACGGCCTGCCGCCGCGGCTTGAGGGTGCGAGTCAGGGTGCCATCCTCTGGCGACAGCGGCCCCGGCAGCAGCACCAGTCGCTTGAGCTGCTCCCGCGCTGGCCGCCCGGCCAGACAGGCCTTCACCTCCGCCTTCAGCAGCGCCTTGCGCTCCTCCTCTCCCAGCGGGCCTGCGCACATTCAAATTTGGATTCGAATTTGAATTCGAATTTTGTGATGAAGACTCGTCGACTGCGCAGCAGCCAGAGTGCGGCGCGTGGGCTGCCCTCGGGAGATTCTCGGGCGCCTGCTGGCCCTGGAAGCAGCCTGGAAGAGAGCCGTGGGCTGTCTTCAGGCAGAGGCGCCGCTGGGCAGGCTGGGTGGACGCCGCCAGCAGCCCAGCAGGCGAGGGCAGGCGACTCACGCAGTGCTGCTTGTCCAAACCCGCCGGCCGGCCTCTCGCAATGGGGCAGGGAGGCGCACTGATGCACGCTAAACGTTTTCCCGGAGATTTGGAGGAAAAACCAGGTGGAAACCGTTTCACCTGGTTGGCCCGGCTGGCCTGTTTTGTGCGGGGAGAATTGCGCGCATTTCTCTCGGGGGAAAAAGGGAAGACACGAGGAAGAGCGAGTTTTTCCCCGGCGGTCTTGCGGTTTGCCCCCGGCAGAAGGGAAGGCACCTTTCACGGCCTCCAGCTCGGCAAACGCCTCCTGGTTGGGCGCGACCAGGCCGCCCAGCATGCGCAGGTCCTGCCCCACCACCAGCAGGTGGCTGATGTAGGGCGAGGAGCAGCAGGCATCTTCCAGCGGCTGCGGCTCGATGTTTTCGCCCGAGCTGAGCACTATCGTGTCCTTTGCCCGCCCCGTGAGCGTGATGTGGCCCGCCATTCGGCTGCCGGGCACGCCCTCTGCGGGTGGGCGGCGGCGGCGGCGGGCTCAGGAGCCGGCCGTTTTTGTCTTTGGGTTTCGTGTTAAAGCCGAAACCCTGAACCCTGAAAGACCCCGAAAAGAGGTTTGCCGGGTGCGGCGGAGGCTCGGTGCGCCTTTCAGCCGGCACCGAAGACGCGGATGTGGAGGTCTGCTCTTTTCGTTCCGCTGGAGGAAAGGTTCTCTGTTCAGAGAGACAGACCGAGATGGGGGCAATGCTGCGGCAATATCAGAGGTGGGAAGACGGATACGAGTTGTTCCGATTTGCCGACGCAAATCCAAATTCAAATTCAAAACATTCGGGCGCCAAGCAGGCTCTGACCCCGCCCCAGTTGCTGCTGCACTGTTCCCTGGCAGGCTTGTGATCGAAAGCAGGGCACACAGCCGAGACAAAAGCAGCTGCGTGCGCCTCACATTATGGGTGGTTTTCCTCGGTTTGGGCGACCGATCAGCCAGGCGAAAAATTGCAGCGTGAATGCTGACTTAAAACTCGTTTTGTGGGGGGCGCGGGGGGGGGGGGGGGGGCAGTGTGTCGTGCGCAGCAGTGTCATGTTGCGCGACACAACCGAGTTCCGCTACGTGACATGACTGGGCGTTATGCAACGCCAAACCGGGGGGGGAGGGGCACCAGGTGCGCGCCAGCCCAGGTCTCCAGTGTCGAACCAGCCGTCCTGCAGCGCCGCCGCCGTGGCCTCGGGGTCGTTGAAGTACCCCTTCATCACCCCCGGCCCCCTGACCAGCATCAGCCCCTGCTGGCCGTCGGGGACGTCCCGCCGACTCTCCGGATCCACCACCCGCACGCGGGTGCCCGGGATCGGGAGCCCGACGGTGCCGCGGACGTTCTGGTAGGGCTGCGCCCGGCGGCAGGCGAGCACCGGCGAGGTCTGCGGACGGCCGCATGTGAAGGGTCAGCTAATAATAATAGCTATTAATAATAATAGCAGTAGTGTTTGCAACAACTCTCTTTTGCGGAAGGAAGGGTAGTGGATGATTCAAACAAATCTCCCTTTTCGAAGAAAACCCCTTTCTCGAGTTTTCAATTTTGTTGCTGTGGGATGCCCGAATACCCCCGTCGGGGGTGTGGTGGCTTTGCCTCGTACGCAGTCGCTGCGTGGCGCTGGCAGCTGGTATGCTGTGAAACTCGCAGTCACTATCTTATGGTGCTCGCAGCTGTAACGTTATTATGGTGCTGACGTCTTCCTGATGTGCGTTTGTCTGCGGGCCGACGGTGCTGCGCTCATTGGGTCCTTTGCATGATGGAGGGGGAAGGCGCTCTTGATGGTCAAGAACGCGGCATGCTAAGTGATCAATGTCGGGAATGACAAGGATGACGATTGGGGATACTGGTTTTGTGTGCGGTGTGATGCTGCTGGTGGCTAGGAGTGTGTCTGTGCCGGCTGCAGCCAAACGCTGCCACGGACCCCTGAGAAGGTTATGGGCCATAGAAAGAAGTATGCAGCAGAGCTCCCCTGATCGGAACGTCTGCACGCCGGCTGCATGCCCAGGCGAACTTGCGACAGCAGCCGCAGCAGCCCCCACTGCGGGATCTTAAAAAGTTGGCATGCTTGCAGGCGCCTCCTGCACCTGGGGGCGGCAGCTGCTCATGAAAGAGGCTGCCCATTGCGCCTGCAAGCATGCCAACCGAGGGCTTTCAAAGCAGAAGGGGGAGGGGCGCGCCTCTGATAGGCCCCAGCCATTCAGCACCGGCAGGCCGAGGACCTCGTAAAAATCGTCCAAGTGGGCCGCCAGGGAGCCGCCGCCGCTGATGACGGTCTTCCGGATGCCGAGAGCCGCCCGGATCTTGCGATAGACGAGTGCCTGGCCCAGCCTGCGGGCGGGAACCGGGGCGCCAAGGTTTGAGCGTTTCGAAACTGAAACTCCCGCTTCTATTGAATTCGAACGCTGGCGTCTGTGTTCCGCTGCCGGCGTGCCAAGGTCGCTTTGAAACGGAAACTCCCGCCACATTCGAAACGTTCAAATTTGAATTTTGGCGCCAAAATTTGAATTGGCGTCAAATTTGAATTCTGGCTGCAGAGCTGCTCTGGCGGCCGTGGCGAGCGCGAGGCCAGGCAGGCCGCCTGCTGCTGTGCCTGCCAGTCCCATGCTCGGGCTTGGCCAACGGCTCAGCCAGAGCCAACACGCAGTCTCACAGAGCACAGACAAACAGCTAGGCAACACTAAACTGCCTCCCAATTCATTCGGATTTTTACTTTTATTTCATTTAACAATGACTTCAATAACCTTTACCGTCCCAATTCGCTTCTCGCCTCGGCCACCTGGGCTCACGGCTGCCCCCTGAGCTCATGAAAGGGCCGAAATCGGGCATTGAAACGCAGAATCAAAGGCGGAAGTTGGAACCAGGGAGACGCACCTGTGCAGCGGGTACATCACCGCAGCCACCAGGCAGGCCCAGGCCAGCGCCAGCAGCGGCCGCGGCCGGCGGGCAAACTGCAGCGCGACGCCGTCGATGACTCGCCGCGCCCTCACAAATGCTCCGGAAGCCGCCAGGAAGGCGCGTGCCAGCACCCGCTTGGCTTTGGAGCCGCCCTTGATCTGCTGCTGCACCTGCAGCAGGCGAAGGAGAAAGCGGGTTGGTGTAGGGATCATGGGGAGGTTTGGTTCTAAGGGGGGTTGGGCATAAGCAGAGGAGGCAGATTCTGACAGCTGCTGCTGTGGGTGGGGCAGTCGCCGCACGCAGCCCATAACTGTTGTTGTCAGGCTACAAACTGAGCGGCGGAAGGCCTCTCCAACAGCCCGGCAGCTGGCGAGCACCTGTCAGGAGCCGTGCGGCGACAGAGAATCTCTTCCCACCCCAGGATCCGTCAGCCCTCCAGTTGCACACAAGGCTGCCAGCTGCTGTGTCACCTCCGCTTTTGATAAGTATTGTTGTCGAGCACTCCTCGAGCAGTGCGGGCAGAACAGCAGGATCGCTGCGGCGAGAGGGCGGCAGCAGTTGCAGTGGGAGCAGCCTCCACGCACAACACCCTCCTCTGCAACAGGAATGGCGGCGGCACGCACCTTGCTGTGCAGAGAGTCCAGGACGAGCGGGACGCAGACAAAGTGATCGGGCGTGTAGCGGGCCAGGTCCTCCTTGAACTTGCGGATCTGGGTGTAGACCTGCGGGAGTTACGGCTACAGGAGTTATACCGAAGGAGTTACACTGCGGGAGTCACGACTGCACGCGGGAAGCGAGCGGCGCGCGGCCGGCAGGGCGCATGCGACGGCCAGGCCCTGTCAGCACCAAGGACACGTTCGAAGTTTGAATTCGAGTTTGAAAAGGAGAAGAGAGGCGCGTGTCGCAGCAGTTACCTGCGTGCCGGCCCGGCTGAAGATGTAATAGCCGGCGGACCGTTCGTAGATGTGCCAAGGCGGCAGCAGACTGAGCGTGCGTTCGCCGGGCGCCACCGGCAGGAAGTAATCCAGGTTCTTGCGCTGGTAGTTGATGTTGGCGTGAGTCAGCTCGACGCCCTGCGTTACGGCAGGCGTTAGAGTTTCAATCAGGGTTTTGACCAAGCGACGTTTACAGCATGCTGTTCTCGACGGTCGAGTCCCTTTGCCGGTGCCCATTCACGCCGCTTCGTCACTGTCAGTAACAATGACATGGCTGTGACTAACAGTCACAAAGGCTGCCATTCTCAACTGTTGCAAGTATACCTTCATTAGAAAGTTTTGACTGCATCTGTGGCTGTGAAAATATATAACATGAGAGGCAGCTACAGGGGAAACCCAAAACCCCAAAACGGGGAAAGGGGGCACCTTGGGCGCTCCGGTGGTGCCTGATGTGTAGACCAGAGTGGCGGTGGCGTCGCCAGCCAGCGGCGGCGGGCTGAAGGCGGCGTCCGATGCGCGCGCAAGCACTTCGGCAAAGCTCAGCACGGGGCAGTCGAGTGCGCTGGTGGCGGCCTCGCTGGGCTCGCCCCACAGCAGCACGACAAAGCGCAGCCGCCGGTGCAGCGGCGCCTGCGGGCGGCGCATGCGGCTCAGGGGTAATAATAATTATTATTATTATCATTATTATTATCATTATTATAGTCATGTGAGTCACGGCAAGTGCCCTCGACGTTTACTCCCGCATTTTCTATTGATCTGGTTCCTCTTTTTGCCCATTTTTTGGTTTTTGGGGCAAGTTGGGAGTCGTGTTTTCCGGCAGTTCTTGGGGTTTCCGGAGGAAAATTGACGTCCGCGGCTGATGGCAGCGGAAAAACGCGGTCGGAATGTGCCTGGCTCTGCCGGCGCAAACTGCCGCAGCCCTATGCTCCGCGCACTGCGTGTGGAAATGAAAGAAGAGGAAACCAGCAGAGCAGCGACCACAGCGCAGCGCAGACCAAACTGTGGGGAAGTGGGCACCCCCCCCCCCCCCCCCACCAGCAGCAGCAGCAGCAGCAGCAGCAGCAGCAGCAGCAAGGCTCAGGGTGGGCAGTCTTGCCTGCTGCGAGCCGTTGCCGCCGCCGTTGGAAGGCGGCGCCTCTGTGAGTGCCGGCAGCAGCCGATCGAGAGTGGACTGGTCCTGTGCCACCACCCCGCAGCTCTGCGAGTGGGCGACGATGTACGCCATCTCCTCCGAGCTGCTGGTGCTGCCGCGCACCTGCTCGTAACCGCCAGGCCAGGAGTTAGGGCTTCGAACAGGGTTTCCGTTACAATCAAGAGCAGACATGCTGTGGGTGAGCATTCCGGGGGCGGCGGGGCGAGGGGAAGAAAGCGAGTTCGGCAGGGGTGCGCGGCCCGGACACGTGGACGATTGCATTGTGGGGGAAGGGCGCGGGGATGGGGAAGGAGAGAGAGGGGGCGCACGGCATCTGCGGCTCCGACAGTCATGATGCCCTGGTCGGCGATGAGCCAGCGGGAGGAGTTCTCCGAAAAGAGCGCCACCTGCGACGTCACGATTTGTTGAGCCCCTGCTCGCTCTCTTTGGGTGGCATGCCTGTGGCTGCATCCGAGCGGGGGTGCCCACCCGCTCGCCCGGCGCCAGGCCCAGCTGGCTGAGGCCGGCGGCAAAGCGCTGCACGTGCGAGGCGAGCTCGCGGTACGTCAGCTTTGTGGGCGGCGACTGGTGTGGGTCGACGACGGCCAGGAGGTCGCCATGCGACTCGGCCAGCTGCCGCCACCTGAGTGCCAGGCAGCTTGCGGGGGGTTGGTGGTTGTTGCACGGTCGGTGCGTGGTGCAACCGGAAGCGACGGTCGGGCCACGAGCGAGCGCGAGCTCGCCGCGATAGCTTGAGACATGAGCAGAAAACGCACATCTGCGGGACGCCCTGGTAGCCGGCCTCGGGCGAGTGCGACAGTTCCGGTTCCTCCAGCGCCTCGGCCAGCGCGCGCGCCTGCGAGAAGCGTGGGATCGCTCAGAGCAGCGTTCCGACAGGTGAGGCTCAGCCGGCGTGTCCACCGGGGGAGAAGGCGGCACGTCACGAGGCCAGCGGGGGGAACCTACCTTGAGTTCATCGACACGCAGCCTCAGGGCTGGGCCGCCCAGCGCGCGCCTCCTCGGTCCCGGCAGGATGCCGGGACGCGCGTGCGGCCGGGCAAGCACTGGCGCTCCAAGCCGCCATGCGGGGCGGTGGCCGCAATTATGGTGACCAGTGAGTGTTGCTGGCACCGTCATAGCCGCCAGTCCCGCGACTTCGACTCGCAGGTGCGCGCAAGCTAGGTGATGGCTCTGACCAAAAGCGGGTCGTTGGATGCGTCGGGCTTCCAGCGGCCCTTCCGGCCGTTCCGGGACACGCGTCGCGGACTGTAGCGACCGCAGTGCCCCAGCTGTGGCTTCATGTTTACCCTACATAAACCCCGGAAGGCAGGCGGCTCGGCAAGCAGCGCCGCCCCGGCCTCTTTCAAGCTTGGGGACGCCGAGGCGCGTGGTGCGGAGGACACCATGGCGGTGCGTTCCGCTCTAGCCCTCAACACGAAGCACTTGGAGCCTACCTCAGGCTCGGAGGTTGATCGAGGATCCAGGCTCTTGGCGTCGTCACCAATCCAGTCAGTTCCAAGCTTTGTGCCACTCAGCAGACGACCATGTCGCTTGCCGAGGAGCAGCGCGGGAGGCGGCGAAGTCGTGGCCTGCAGCCGGCGTGCCAAGGCGCTGAGCGGTCGGGCGGCGGGCGGATTGCTGCGCCTGCTGCGGGGCGGGAAGCAGAGGAGCCGGCGGAGGCGAGGACGTCTGGCTGACGCGCGTGGCGCTTTGCTGCGCTTCGCAGGTCGGCAAGAACAAGCGCATCAGCAAGGGCAAGAAGGGCGGCAAGAAGAAGACGGTCGACCCGTTCTCGCGGAAGGATTGGTACGACATCAAGGCGCCCAGCACCTTCACCAACCGCAATGTCGGCAAGACGCTGGTCACCCGGACGTCGGGCACAAAGGCACGCCTCTGCAGCTCTGGATGCTCTGAAGGGAGGCCTGACTGGTTGCCTCAGGAGCTGCCCGGCGCGAGGAGCCCGGCTGCAGGTGCCAGAGCTGCCCCTGCCGCCCCAGGCGGAGCGGGTGCCATCCGAGTTGTCTCGAATGGCTGCAGATCGCGTCTGATGGCCTGAAGGGGCGCGTGATCGAGGTCTCCCTGGCCGACCTCCAGAACGTGCGCTCCCCTCTGCAGCCGCCTGCTGGTCCCTTATCGATTTCAATGCCTAGAAGCGCGACGAGGCGGACGCGTGCATGATGGCATCTCTGGCCTGCGTGCAGAACGAGTCGGACGCCTTCCGGAAGATGCGCCTGCGTGTGGAGGACGTGCAGGGCCGCAACTGCCTCACCAACTTCTGGGTGAGCGCCCCTTCCTGGTTGCCTTAGAAACCCCTCATATATGCATGCCGCCATGTGCGGAAGCTTTCTGGGGCGCCAGTGCCGCCGCACTCGTGAGCAACGTCTCTGAATGTAACGAATGTCAGTCGCAGTTCAGAAATGTCAGACCTCACCGACTGTGCACCGCGCAAACAGCCGGCCTCGTTTCTGAACTTACAAGCCCGACGGCTGCTCTCGAAACCCTAACGCCAGACCCTAACGCCGTACCCTAACGCCCGCAGGGCATGGACTTCACGACCGACAAGCTGCGCTCGCTGGTGCGCAAGTGGCAGACACTGATCGAGGCGCACGTCGACGTCAAGACGACCGACGGCTACCTGCTGCGCCTGTTCTGCATCGCCTTCACGCAGCGGCGGCAGGGCCAGGTGCGGGCGCTCGCCCCCTGCAGGTCGGACGCCCGCTTTTGGGCAGCGGAGGGCGATGGCAGGCGGGGAGAGGCGCCTGCATGCGGCGCTGCCAGCCGGGGAGGCAGGAGAGAGGGAGGCAGGGGCAAAAATAAGACCATTTGTACAAGTACAAAACTAGTGTTGATTGAAGAGGTTTCATTTAAATCCTCCAAGTATCACGGATCTAAGGCAAATAATGTGAGATTGAAATGTGTACAGGGGCCACAAGGAATTTAGATTTAGGGGGATGTGGCTGCAATGCCGGCTCAGCCGCTGGCAGGCGCGTCAGCTGGGTCGCGGCTCGAGGACCTGTCATGAGGGCCGTCCACGGCGGAGGCGATTCAAAACTTCCCAATGACGTCGAGCCACCGCTTTCTGGGGAAGTGTTGCCCCAGCAGCAGCAGCAGCAGCACGAGCCCGGCCGGCTGCTGCCTTCTCCTCGCATACCCTAGTAGGGTCTGACGCATACCCTAATAGGGTCTTACGAGACCCTAACGCCCGCCCTCGCAGGTCAAGCGCACGGCCTACGCGCAGTCCAGCCAGATCCGGACGATCCGCAAGAAGATGACCGAGCTGATGACCCGCGAGGCGAGCGCGTGCGACCTCAAGGAGCTGGTCGGCAAGTTCATCCCGGAGGTGATCGGTGCGTCACTCTGGATCCTAACGCTCCGTAGGGTCCTTATCTAGGGTCTGTCAAAAACCCTATAAAGTCGAAAACCCCGCCGACTCGCATCCCGGATGAGGTTTGCTGCGGGCGTCTCCACAGAAGCCTTGCGCCCCTAGGGCTGGGGTTTGTGTCTCATCGAAAACCTACCAAATAGTTAAACACAACCATCCCTCTTTTGCATTCGCTGCGATATCGTCAAACCAGGCCGGGGTTTTGACGGCTGTCAGGCTTAGCAGATCACCCAGTTTGCCTTGCCAATATGCCATCAAGGAGCACGCCATCGACAACGAAGTTTGCCTCAACTGCCAGGTCGATTAAAATGAAAATTCGACGTAATTACTGAGTTTTGCCGCCCGCACGCGCCCGTCCGCAGGCAAGGAGATCGAGAAGGCGTGCCACGGCATCTACCCGCTGCAGAACGTGTTCATCCGCAAGGTCAAGGTGCTGCGGGCGCCCAAGTTCGACATCACCAAGCTGATGGAGGTGAATATCCCCCCCCCCCCCCTCTTCCTTCCAGACTAAGAAATGGTGTGAATCTGGCCGAATTCAACCTTTGAAACGATCAAACTCTCGGCGAATTTGATGGCCCGCTGCGAGCGTTTCGTTTTGCAAGGCAGAGTCCAGGTCAGCCAGCCGCTCCTCTCAGCCGCAGCTACTGCTGAGGAGCTAGCCCCTCACAGGTGCAAGCAGCAGCAGCAGCAGCAGCAGCAGCAGGTCTTGTTAAACGCCGTCCTCTCTCAGTAACTACTGGCGGCACAGCTTTGTTGCCATTTCTCCAGCTGGCAGCTGAAAATACAGCTGCCTCCCTCCCTCCCTGATGGGTCGTGTAAGCCAGCTTCCACTTTGGTGTCCGCCTCAGCTTCCGCTCAGCTTCCGCCCGGCTTCCTCGCAGGTGCACGGCGACTACTCGGAGGAGATCGGCTCCAAGCTGGACCGGCCGGCCGACGAGGCCGCCGCCCCCGCTGAGCCGATTCCCGGCATGGAGGAGTAGGACCAGCCTGCATGGCTGCCTGCCTGGTTGTGTGCTGCCTGCCTGCATGCGTGTGGGGTCCTCTGCCCGCCTAGCCACCCGCCGCTGTAACAGGCTCGTGCACAGAAGAAAGCCGAGACAGGAGAGAAAGGAAAAAGGGGGAGAGAAAATTGAAAGATGGAAGGAACAAAAAGGGTGGAGGAGGGAGGGTGATGCAGGAAGGCTCGGGCACAGCAGGGGCGGCAGAGGGCGTGCAGGCGAGGAGACTCAATGGAGTGCTTGGAGCTGAAAAACACCATCCGTAAAGGCTGGCAGTGTGATTTCAAGTGCAGAGGCAGGCAGCCAGCAGGCGCTAGGTGGCAGGCTGTGGCTGCTGCTTCGGCAGAGCAGACAGGCAGGGGCATGCGATGCAAAAGAAGCAGCAGCCGGTGAAACACATCGGGGGTGGATGATGCTAGTCACATTGCAAGCCAACCCATGCAACAGAGCCTTGACGAGACAGGCACAGCAGGAGGCGAGGCACGAGGCCGCAGAAGAAACAGTGGCAACACAGGCAGTGTGCATGCAGAGGTCCTGGAGACATGCAACTGAACAGGCTGGGTCTTCCTGCTGGCACATCCTGTGATGCATGGTTTTGTCCTATGATGCATTTGCCTGCCAAAAGCCACCATCCGCTGCACTGCCGGGAACAAACACCTGTCTTTTAGAGATCAAAGCAACGCTGTTACTACAGACATCTTTAGCACACCCAGCACCGATGGGAGGTGGGCTGCTGCGCGCGTCGTCAGCACTGACTGCTGACTGCCCCTGAGGTCAGGCTGCTGGCACCTGTCTGGCAAATGCACCTTCAGGAAAGCTCAGCTGCTGCCAGCGGCAGTGGCAACAGCGGAGGCGGCGGCCTTTGCCGCTTTCTTCCTCTGACGCCACTCCCTGTCATACTCGGCCAGGCAGGCCTTGCATTCGTGGCGCAGCCCATCGCTGTTGGCTTTGTTTTCACCAAACTCACTGCCGGGCTTCCCCACCCGGCAGACCCTGCGCAGCCAACAGCCGTCCAGCCCCACCTGCGTGCCCGCAGCAACCCAGGCATAGCACTGACAGCCCGGAAAAGCTGCCACGCACCTGCAGGTCTTGAACGTCGGTGGCGTGGGAGTGGGCAGCTGCGGCCTCCGCAGGCGCTGTGCTGCATTGACGCAATCCTTGCAGCGATAGTTGAGGCCGTTTGGAGTGCTTAAGTCTCTGGCAAAGCAGGTGGCGGGCTTGACCTTCCTGCTCACACACATCGAGGGTCCGGTCAGCTGCGTCCCATCGAAAGCCGCCCTCTGCAAGCTGAATGGCTGCAAGGAGCAGTGCAGCTCACCCGCAGACAGTGCAGGCTTTCTCCTTCACGCCAGGCGCGCCCAGCCGCCGGTTGCGCTCCGCATTGGCCTGCTGTCCGATCTTATTAGCCGCCACTTTGCAGTCCGTGCATTGATTGTGCAGCCCGCCATTGCCGCTCCTCATTCTGCAGCAGCAGAAGCATTGATGAGAGCGCGGATTTGACTCTACGGAACACGCTGATACCAGCCTCAATGACTGGCGCACCTGTGAAATGCGTCCCAAGGCTTGACCTCGTGGCATGTGGAGCACTTATTGCTGGTCACCGTCACCGGCGGCATGGGCTCCCTGCCCAGCTTCTTGTCCGCGCAGCCGCGGCAGGAATGCTGGTGGCCGTCGCGTGACCTGCAGCAAGAGTCAGCACGACTGCATGGGACCAGAGCCAGCGCAGGGAATGTGTGGTGCTTGACTGCTGCGTGGAATCCATACTTCCGTTGCCGACGGAATTCGGTCCACGGCAGCATCTGATTGCAGTCAAAGCACTTCTTCCCAGGCTCAGGCTGCTCCTCTGCTCCTATCTTAGTGCCGCCCTCGCTGTGCTCAGCCTGCACTGGCCACAGGTGCCCTCATCTGCTGTGAGCGTCACTAACCTTCAAAGAATCTGCCAGCAGCCGGTAGTAGGGGGACCCCTGCCTGCAGGTCTTCCCCAGCAGAACCGCCTGCTATCTGCGCTGAGGCTGCAAAACCTCGGTCCGCCGGCGCGTCACGTGTGCCTGTGCACAGTCTGACGAGCTGCACTCCTGGCCGCAGTGCAGGCAGCTGGTCGAGGTGCCCGAGCGCTTGGGGCAGAGCAGCGCTTGGGCTGCCCAGCGCAGCCATTCCAGCCTCTAGGGCTGGCCGCCCAGCTCGAGATGTGGTATGCATTGACTTCAGAGCAGCATACAAAGCCTACACGCGGGACCGTCAGGATCAGTAGGCTCTGGTTGAGCATCCGAAAGAGGGCATCATGTCTACCCTGCGCGGGACTCATGGGCAGTGCCAGCGGCACGGGACGCCGATCGTGCCTGCATATGTCGTCTGGTCCTCATTGCCTTCGCGAGGGCGGCAATCGGCATCTGCCCTCGCAGATTTGCCCCAGCCGGGCGCGTATCAGAAAGGGGACGGCGGTCCTGACGCCTGCTGCAAGCTGCAAGCCGAGATCCTGAAGGCCGATCGTTGATGCGGCTAGCTCGGAACACTAAAGCCTGCTGCTCGCTGATGCGATCTGCAGGGTTGCGTTAGTACCACAGCACGGGCCCCCTTATGGAGTGGCCGGCCTGCCTCTGATTTCTCGCTTTTCAAGCTAAGCTCGAAGCTCCCAGGTCTTTCAAGGAGGGGTAGTGACCAAGATCGAGACAGCTCTGTGAGTAGCATGCGCCGGTCAGTGTCGCGCTGCTGGGAACCACTTCCTTACAGCACCTGGGGATGCACTGGGCATCCAAGTCAGGCTGCACCCTGGCTGGTGGTAAGCTTTAGATTCCAAAGTCTGGCCATGCGGCGGTCACCACCGGGGTCGACAAGTGTTTCTTGCATCATGCCGCTCACAAGTGGCTGCCTTGGGAGCTCGCCGCGCTGGCGCCAGTACCTCGGCGCCTGTGGTAGCCTGCTCCTGCTGCAGCGGACCAACCGTGGCCTGCTGGCACGGTTGCGGTGCTATACCCTTGGTACTGCATAACCTCCCTCCTCCTAGCATGCTGAGTCCGAGGACATGCCTTAAACATGCATGTGTAGCGCTGCAGTTGCGAGGCTGTCCTGCAATGCTGATGGCCTGTGGCAACAAATGGCCAGCAGGGAGCATGCAGAGCAGAAGCAGGCGAGGCAGTGACAGCCGGCGGGGCGGAAGCGAAAGGTGCTTGAGCCGGGAGGCAAGCAGGACGCCACCGACATGGCCCGGGCGTTCCTGCAGCAGGCGTTCGGCGGGCCGGGGCTGCAAAAGGGGCCGAAAAAGGCAGGCAGAGGCAGTAAGCAGCTGCGCCCTGCAATGTGCCTTCTGTGAAGTGTCTGCTCGCGTAGAAGTGGTTTTCTGTATTCAAGTCTGGCTCAGCAGTAGGAGTCTTCACTGCTGCGGTTTGATTCGTCAACCTCTGCTCTCAAAAAGTTCTTCCCGCCTGTAAGCCAGACACAGCAACATGGTCGAGACATCAAAGCATTGCTGTGAACGACAGTTTTCTGGAAATCCAAGACACTGACGTGGGGCAGGTGCACAAGCAGCACTGACCGCCGTTGAGGGCCAGCCTGCCTGCCTGGCGATTCTGTGGCGCGCAATTTGGGGCGAGCTTAACTGCTGCTAGCAGCCGAGGCGGAGGCGGCGGCCTTTGCCGCCTTCTTCCTCTGACGCCACTCCCTGTTGTACTTGGCCAGGCAGGCCTTGCATTCGTGCTTCAGCCCATCGCGGTTGGCCTTGTCTGGAGAAAAGTCACTGCTGGGCTTCTCCACCCCGCAGACCCTGCGCAGTCAGCGCAGAAGCTCTCAAGAGCCACCTGCATGCCCGCACCAACCCAAGCATAGCACCGACAGCCCGGAAAAGCTGCCGCGCACCTGCAGGGCTTGACCGGCGGTGGCGTGGGAGTGGGCAGCTGCGGCCTCCGCAGGCGCTGTGCTGCATTGATGCACTTCTTGCATCGACTGTAGAGGCCGTCTCGAGCGAACATGTCCTCATGGAAGCAGGAGGCGGGTTTGACCTCCCTGCTCTCGCACAGTAAGGACAGGTCAGCCGCGTCACATGAGAGCCGCCCTCTGCAAGCTGAAAGATTACAAGGAAGAGTGCAGCTCACCCGCAGGCAGTGCAGGCCTTCTGCCCCACGCCGGGCCCGCCCCTCCGTCGGTTGCGCTCTGCATTGGCCTGTACTCGGATCTTATTAGCCTCCACTGTGCAGTCCGTGCATTGATTGCGCAGCCCGCCCTTGCCGCTCCTAGACCTGCATCAGGGAAGCGGTGAGGAAGGTGCATGCTTGCGCACAGCCTGAATCGTGCCACAGTGATGGGCCCACCCTTGGAATGCTTTCCGCGGCTTGACCTTGCCGCATGTGCTGCACTCCTTGCTGGCCACCGTCACCGGCGGCATGGGCTCCCTGCCCGCCTTCTTGTCCGCGCAGCCGCGGCAGGAGTGCTGGAGGCCGTCGCGCGAACTGCAGCAGGAGTCAGAACGACTGCATGGGACCAGAGCGATAGGACTGTGTTGCGCTTGACTTCTGCATGGAATCCTCACTTGGCATGCCGACGGAATGCGGTCCACGGCAGCATCTGTTTGCAATCCACGCACTTCTTCCCAGGCTCAGGCTGATCCTCTGTTGTCTCAGGCGCGCCCCTCCTGTGCTCAGCCTGCACCGCCCGCAGAGTCCCTCAGAAGCTGGGTGCGTCAAAAGAGCAGCTGTTCGTAGCCAATAGGACTCCCACCAGTAGGTCTTCCCCAGCAAGACCGCCTGCTGTCTGAGCTAAGGCTGCGAAGCCCCGCTCCACCGGCGCGTCACGTGTGCCTGTGCACAGTCTGATGAGCTGCACTCCTGGCCGCAGTGCAGGCAGCTGGTCGAGATGCCCGAGCGCTTGGGGCAGCGCAGCTCTTGGGCCGCCCAGCGCAACCATTCCAGCCTCTAGTACTGGCCGCCCAGCTCGAGATGCGGTATGCATTGACTTCAGAGCAGCATACAAAGCCTGCACGCGGGACCATCAGGATCAGCAGGCTCTGGTTGAGCATCCGGAAGAGGGCATCATGTCTGCCCTGCGCGAAACTCCCGGGCAGTGCCAGCGGTACGGGACGCCGATCGTGCCTGCATATGTCGTCTGGTCCTCATTGCCTTCGCGAGGGCGGCAATCGGCATCTGTCCTCGCAGATTTGCCCCAGCCGGGCGAGTTCTAGAAAAGGGGCAGCGGTCCAGATGCCTGCTGCAAGCCGCGATCTTGACCGCCGATTGTTGATGAGGCTCGGAACGCTAAAGCCTGCTGCTCGCTGATGCGATCTCCAGGGTTGCGTTAGTACCACAGCAGAGCCCCCCCATGAAGTGGCCGGCCTGCCTCTGATCTCTGCCTCAAGCTCGAAGCTCCCAGGTCTGTCAGAGAGAGTTAGTGGCCCAGATCGAGCCAGCTCTTTGAGAAGCGTGCGCCGGTCACTGTCGCGCTGCCGGGAACCACTTCCTTGCGGCACCTGGGGTTGCACTAAAAATGGGCATCCAAGTCAGGGTGCACCCTGGCTGGTAAGCTTGACATCCCAGCGTCTGGCCACGCAGTGGTGCCCAGCGGGGCCAAGGAGTGCTTCTTGCATCAAGCCGTTTCAAGGGCTGGCTAACGAGGAGCTTGCTGCGCCGGCGCCAGTAGTGGCTTGCCAGTTAGAGCATGTTCCTGGTACAAAGTTCCAGCCTTTACCTGCTTCTTTGTGTTGGCACGCTTGACACATTGAATTCTGAAGCGACTGCATGAGCCCTCGGAATAGCTTGCTGAGCCCAGGTCAGGCAACGCAGAGAATGACCAGGAGCAGCGCTAGGCACTCGAGCACGCAGGTCGCTGGCTCAAAGAGACAGCGTTGCTCACCTAAGCACATGACGGCTTGGATTGCAGCTGCAGCTGGCTACAGCTGGGCTGGCTATGGTTCCATTGCAGCATTGCAAGCAGACGAACGCTGCATGAGAGGCTAAGTGGCACCGGTGCCAGTCATTGGCTGCACGCGTGCTCTGTAGCTGCGAGGCTTATTTGCAGCTGCGAGGCTTATTTGCAAAGACTGTGGCCTGTGGGTGCAGGTGGGCAGGGATCACACAGAGCACAAGCAGTCGGAGCTTCGACAGCCGGCGGGGCAGCAGCGGAAGCCCCCCAACCGGGAGGCAAGCAGGACGCTGCCGACATCCCAGCATGCGCGTTCCTGCAGCAGGCGTTCGTCGGCGAGCCGGGGCAGCAAAAGGGGCCACAAAGGCGGCAGGCATACGCAGTAGCAGCTGCGCCCTGCAATGTGCCTGCTGTGAAGTGCCTCCTGTTGACGTGGGAGTGTTCTTCTGCGCATGTTAAGAATTCTTGAAGAGTGGCTCAGTCTGTAGGAGTCCTCCTCATTATTGCCGCGGTCCGATTTTTCATATCAGGCTGTTCTAGGCTGAGAGGCTAAAACAAAAGCACGGTCGAAACACCAAAGCATTGCTGTAAATCGCAGCCCTCTGACAAAGCAAAGCATCGCCGCAGGACAGGCTGCATCGGCCGCGCAGACAACTGTTGAGAGTCGCTCTGCCTGCCCCCTGGAATCATTTGTTTGGCGCTCAGTGGCTTTCCAACGTTCAGTTGCTGCCAGCAATGATGGAGGTGGCGGCAGCGGCGGCCCTTGACGCATTCTTCCTCTGACGCCGCTCCTTCTGATACCTGCGCATGCAGGCCTTGCATTCGTGGCGCAGCCCATCGCTGCTGCGCTTGTCTGCATTGAACTCACTGTTGGGCTTCTCCACCCCGCAGATCCTGCGCAGCCAAAAGCTATCAAGCGCCACCGGTGCGCCCGCACTCCAAGCATAGCATCGACAGCCCAGAAAAGCTGCGGCTCACCTGCAAGCCCGGGCCGGCGGTGGCACAGCAAGGGGCAGCTGCGACCTCCGCAGGCGCTCTGCTGCGCTGATGCAATCCTTGCAGCGGGATCGGAGGCCGTCTCGGCTGAAGACGCGCTTGGCGAAGGAGGAAGCGGGCTTGACCTCCCTGCTTGGGCAGTGAGAGGGAGGGTCAGCCGCGTCTCACAGTAGCGGTGCATGTAGGACCTCATCTGCTTCCAGGAGCGTTGCAGCTCACCCGCATGCAGTGCAGGCTTTCTCCTCCACACTGGGCATGACCAGCTGCCGGTTGCGCTCCGCATTGGCCTGTGTTCGGATCTGGTCAGCTGCCGATACGCAGTCTCTGCACCAGCTGTGCAGCCCATCCTTGGTATGCCGCGACCTGCAGCAGAGGCGAGTTCAGCAGGCGATGCTGCAGATGTCATGGCCTCGCCCACCGCAGCGGGCAGGGCGCACCCTGAAAAATCGCCCGCCGGCTTGACCTTGCCGCATGTGCTGCACTCCTTGCTGGTCACTGTCACTGGCGGCAGGGAGGCCATGCCCAGCTTCGTGTCCGCGCAGCCGCGGCAGGAGTGCTGGTGGCCGTCGCGCGACCTGTTTTAAAAGCGGAGTTGGCATGGCTGGCAGAGCGCAGTACTTTGGGTTGTGCAGGCTGGTAGGAGCCCCGACCAGTGGTGCCGGCGAAACTCAGTCAGATGCAGCGTCCTTTTACAGTCCACGCACTCTTTCCCAGGCTCAGGCTGCTCCTCTGTTCCTTCAAACGCGCTCCTGGTGTGCTCAGCCTGCACCAGCCACAGGTGCCCTCATCTACTGAAAGCGTCACCAAATTTCAGAGTGTCTGTCAGCAGCCAGGAGGGGGGCTCCCACCTCGAGGTCTGCTGCGGCAGTTCCGTCTGCTGTCTGCGTTGATGCTTTGAGACTCCCATCTACCGCCGACGCTCCACTGCTGCGCGTGCCGCTTTTGCCCTTTCGCAGCCTGAGGTGCTGCACTCTGGGCCGCGGCGTAGGCAGCCTGCTCCTGAAGCGCTCGGAGGACAAGGCAGCCGTTGTGCGGCCCAACGTTGCCATCCCAGCCTCTAGTTCTGGCCTTTTCTCTCAGTAGGAGCTATTTGTCAGCGACAAGGAGGCATCCAAGGTCTGCACGAAGGACCATCGGGATCAATACTTGCAGAAGGCATCATCTCCGAATGGGGGGCTCTTTCTTTCTTGGAAACTCCGGAACGTGCCAGGGGCAGAAGGTGATTACCACACGTGCTCGCATACTTCATCTGGCCACCAATGCCTCGCGCCTGCGGCAATAGGCATCTGCCCTCGCAGATTTGCCCCAGCCCAGGGCAGGCGTGCGAATGGAGAAGCCGGCGGGGATTGCGAGTCGAGCTCCTGAAGCCGATGTTGATATATGGCGAGCCGAAGACCACTGAAGCCTCTTTCATGCCCGCTGCCCGCTGCCCGCTGCAGGGTAGCGTTAGTAGTAGACGGCCTCCGCGCAAACGGCATGGTCTGCCCTCATATGGAGCTCTATCAGCCTCCTATCCATCTGACATCAGGCGCCTTGATTGAGGTGCGCGAGGAGCAGCGCCAAGTGCCGCTGGTGAGCACGTCTGGGTTGTTCCAGCCCAGAGCCAGCCGGACCTCTGGTATTCCTGCCGACTCGATGCTGCGTGCCTGAATGGCTGCCAGAGCGTGGATTCCGTGCAGATGGGCCAGGTGTTGGCAACTTGCACCCCCACCTCCCAAGAAACGCCTCATCCTGGTGCTGCCGTACTGGACACTGCTCGGTGTGCTGCAGTTTTTGCAATGAGAATTGCGGCAAAGGGGAAGCTGTTACACACACGACAGCTGGCGGCAAATGTCACGTCGGACAGCGCTCAAGTCAGGCACCCTAGGTCAGCTGCACGCTGCGGAAGCGGGGCAGCCGGGGGACGCATGTCCGGGCCCGTGCCCACCCTCTCCTGCTTGCACTCACGCTGCCAGGCTGGCATAGCTCGCCAGGCTGGCAGGCAGGCATGCAGACGGCACCGAGCGTGCTTACAACCTCTCGTCGATGATCTTCTTCAGCTCGTCGTAGATGACCAGCACCTGCGGGCGGGAAATCATTGGCGCATTAGCAAAACGAAATCTGAGGTTTTGTCACTTGATCTTTGCAGTCTGCATTGTGTTTGGGGAGGAACAAAACAGCCAGGGGCTGCCGCTGCTCTGTCATTTGCCACAGGCTGGCTCCCTCCATGCCCCAAGCCCCCTCCTGACTGCCGGCACAAACGCTAGCCATGCTCGTCGCTGCACCTTCAGCAGCAGAGAGTGCAGCTCGCCAGGTCGCAGCCCAGCAAGGCTCTCAGCAGGACCGCAGCAGTGCAGTTATCCTCCAAAATCACTCTCCCCAACTCCTCTCTGACCGCGTCGGCCCCTCACTCTGCAACCTCCCAGCCTTGAGCTTTGGCTCAGACTTGGGGGACTTGGGAGAAGGGGCCGCACCAGCGCGCCGCCGGCGCCGCGCAGCACGTTGGACAGCGCGCCCTTGAAGAAGGCGCGGGGGCCCTCATCCCGCATGATCTTGCCCCACGCGTCGATCGTGCCCTGGTAGTACTTCTCGCCACCGGACTGCAGGTGGCAGGGGCGGGGAGGGGCGGTCAGCCGCTGCTGGCGTTTCCGACGCGAAATCTGGCAAATTTGGTGCTGTCAAAACGAGGCAAAACGGTACGAAAACAAAATTAAATTCTGCTTTGTGACCCTGCAGCGGGGCAGAGGGTGGGCGACGGCCGGCCAGTGGCATGCTGGTGCAAGTGCTGGCAGTGTTGCTGCTGTCGCTGTTGCTGCTCTTGGAGAGCGCGCGAATGGAAGGCGGACAGACCGGCCGTGCGCCGTGCTTGGCGGGACGCGAGCGGAGGGGTCTCAGCACAGGAGACTCGATCTGCTCAGGTCCCAGTCAGCCCAGAGACGCCGAGCCCAGACGTGTGCAGCAACGCTCCGGTAAACAACCACGCCCTTCCCTGAAGTGAGTCAGGGAGCGCCGGGGTTTTTCCCGGCCCAACCGGTGCTGCTCAGGTCCCGGCCGGCGGCTGAGGTGACAGGGGAGAGCAGCGGCGGCTCGCCTGCATCATGAGGCGACGGCGGACGGTGTCGAAGGGGTAGGAGAGGACGCCGGCAGCAGCCGTGACCGACTGCGCGACCGCCCACTTGGCGATGATGTTGGCGTTCTTCTCGTCCTCGAACAGCACGCCCTTGGCCGTGTCGTACAGGCCGAAGTAGGCGCCGCGGTAGACGATGATGCCCTGGCGGTTACAGCGGCAGTTACGGCGTCAGTTACAACTGTTTGCTTCATGTCCGGCTGCTGTTCGAAGGGTCGCTGAGGTTTGTGCAGTTTCGCTCAGGAGTGACGGCTGTGTAGGAGGGCAAGTGGCTGAAGTTACAGATGCGTACAAGAAGGGAGAGAGCTGCCGTTGAAGCGCAGTCGCAGCCAGCTCCATGCGGGAGCCTTGGGGGAAAACCGGAGAATGAACGGCGGTTAAACGCGGAGACTGCAGGGGAAAACTGGAGAATAAATGGCAGCACAGCGCGGAGACTGTGGGGGAAATTCGGGGGCAAAACTCGCCTGCACGGAGACGCCGAAGCCCTGGTACAGTGCGCCCGGGCCGCCGCGCGCCGCCACCTTCTTGAGGCAGTCAAGCAGGCCGGTGAACTCGCGCGTGCCGCCCGAGCCGACATCGGCCGCCAGCCGGGTCCGGGCAAAGTCCAGCGGGTACACGATCAGCAGGGAGCCGGCGCCGGCCAGGCCGCCTGTAACCGACGCATGCACGCGCGGGAGTTAGGGCACAGCACAGGGATTGGAAGTGCTGAACCGGGAGCCAGGTTGGCTGGCCTTTTCCGCTGCAACAGTGGTGTTGTTTGGAGATAGGAGAACGGTTTTCCCCCGGGCGCCGCTGCAGCACCCCGACTGTGCCAGCGCTGCCACTCACTGGCTGCGCTCGCAGCTCTGCCGATCTCGTCATCTGGACGAATTTTCCCCTGAAATTTTGACAGAAAAACACATTTCAAATTGAACGTTATCGATTCGCCCCAACTGTGCCGGCGTCGCCACTCGCTGGCTGCGCCCGCAGCTCTGCCGATGTCGTCATCCGGACAGATTGGAAACATCAACAGGAGAAATTCAAATTCAAAAAAATGAAAATTTCAAATTCATCCTTTCCCCACCTATTGGACCAGTGGTGAGGCGCACCGGAGGCCATGTTGGCAGCGAAGAAGCGCCAGAAGTCGGTGCGGGGGTTGTACTTGGGGAACATGTTCTTGATGGTATCCTTGAAGGCAAAGTTGAACGCCTGCGCGCGGAAATGCCAGGCTGGCGGTGAGAAACTTGCCAGGCTGGCATTAGGGCAAGTGCCGGCGGCAAGAAACATGCCAATGGCTGGCTGAGCCGGATCGATTCAGCGCTGCAAACGACCGAAAACACAACAGCAACGATGCAGCGATGGCTGAGACAGCTGTGAGATTGTCATTGCAACTCAGACATGAATCGAGCTGGCAACCTCGGCCCAGCTGGGTTCCCTGGGAGCAGCCGGAGCGGGAAATGCACGCGCCGAAACTGGTGCAGTGGCAAAACCCGAAAGCCGCTTTCCGCCAAATGCAGCGCTCCGCCGCATCCCTCGCTCTTAAAATCCCCCTAATTCAATTCAGTATCTCGTCCAAAACAACGCTCTGCTGACGCAGGAACCGCAATCTGGCATTAACCCGCCCAAGTGGATGTGTGTGATCTTGGCGGGGTGACATGCCTGCGTGGGGAAGTAACGGACGACGTTGGCAAGGTTGCCGCGCCAGAAGGAGGCGATGCCCTGCTCAGCCGAGACGCGAGTGAAGCAGTTGACGATGCCTGCGACGGGATGGCGGGCCGGGTCGCGATCAGATGCTGCTGGATCCCGGCTGGATCCCACGGGACAGGCAGCGAGGGGTCGTTCTGTGTGTCCCCGCTGAAGCAGATCCTGTCGGATGTTTGGACTGGTGTCTCTGGCAGGCAGCTGGGGGTGCAAGCTAGTGGTGGGACAGCTTGGCAGACGCAGCCTTGCTTCAAGGGCGGCTGCAGTGAGGTGCTCATGTGCGCCTGTTGCTGGCGGGCGCGGCGAGCAGCGAGAAGGGGGGGCTTGCATTGCGGATGCCTGCCTTGCATTGATCAAGAAAGGTCCCCAAACAGCAGCAGCTCCGCCGCACAAGGCGGTCAGCGGCAGCAGCAGAGTCTAGGCTGCAGTGGAGTGGATCTTTGTGGCAGGAGAGGGAAAGGCGCACCGGTGTACCGCGGGATCTCGCCCGACTTGATCCGCGGGTTGGAGTCCTGCGTCTGCAGCAGCAGCTTGACGCGCTCGATGGGAGCGACGACCGTCTTGGAGACGCCGCCCGCCGTGCCGCCGGCCGCCAGGTCCGCCAGGAACTTCATCGTCTGGTTCTTGGCGGCCGGCGGGATGACGGCCTTCTCCTCCTCCTTGGCGGTCGGGATCATGAAGCTCGGCCGGGCGCCATCCCTGCGGTGGGGACAGCAGTTGCTGAGCGCTTAATGGACTGGGTGCGATGACCCGGCACGGTGAAGCGGCCGCTGCGGCGTGGGCAGAGGCCAGGGATGGGGACGCACTGGGGCGCGGCGTTGGAGACGCCCGCCCGGAGCAGGCCGGCCAGGCCAGCCTCGCGGTACAGCGCCGAGGAGAGCATCTCAACCTGCGAGTCGCAAGCAGCTGCGGCGCCTCAGCCGCCGGGCGAGATACGCGCTCGCCGGGCGCAAGTATCCCGGGGCCGCACAGCCGCCCATCTCGGCGCGAAACGAGCGCCCCTGCGCCCTCCCGCACGCGGCTGGCATCCCGGAAGCATCGCTCCGGACTGTCCCGTCCACCAGGCGCGCGTGATGGCCGGCCAACCGGCGATTATAGCCGGCGCCGGCAGCCCTTGCCGACCGATCTCCCGGCCAGCCGCCGGCTGGGTGCCAGATCTGGGCTCGGCGGCCCATCAGACAACGTCCCTCCACTCCCCTGGCGGGTGGCTGGACGCCCGGCACGCGCGGCGGCAGCTGACCTAGTTGCCCGAGCGCGCCTGCCCCCGGAAATGTCGGCCACCTGCCGTGAGTGCAGCGGTCGGGGGCGGGAAAGGCCGCCCACCTGCTGGTCAAGTCCGCTCCCTGGTGCGTTCGTTGCTGCAGCTGTGTTCAGCCGCAAGTGTGTTTTGCCGCAGGCGCGCGCTGCACTACCACCTTCCAAAACCCTTTTTACAGACTCATTCGAGCAGGCGGCCCAGCGAGGCGGGCGTCGGCGGCAGCCGCTTCGCACGCAGGTCCTCCCGCAGCGCGACTGCGTTGAAGGCAAAGTAGGCGGCGGTGGCCGCCAGCAGCGCCGGTGCGCCCAGGTACCGCCCCCTGCAGGCCCCCCCACTCAAGCTCAGCTGCCGTTACTGCTTCCGGCCCCTGCCAGCTCCTCAGGACACCTAGAACTGGCGCACCCGTCGGCGGTGCGGCCCAGGAACAGGCTGACGAGCTGGCACCAGCCCATGAAGCCCGCCCAGCCGGAGCCTGCCAGCCAGACCGCGTCCCTGGTGAGCAGTGCGCGAGGGACCATCAGGCCGTTGCCCGCCATGCCAAGGAAGACCGTCGCCAGGGAGAGCCCGGCCAGCGACTCGGGCGCCGTCAGGTTGCGCACCTGCAGCCAGCAACAGCCGGAGTCTGCTGCCGGGTGATCCAGGCAGCCCGGGCTGCAGGCCCTTGAAGCCGCCGGCAGCAGCTGCAGAGCCCG
>BHFV01000365.1:2784-28444 GCA_003568905.1 Trebouxiophyceae sp. KSI-1
GGGGGGGGTGGGGGGGGGGGTGGCCTACCTTACCTTTACCTGTGGGCTCGCTCTCCTGTGGGCTCTACGTTCCACCCCAGACGAAGTAACGGCAGGGTGAAAGGATGTTTACACAGGCGTGTTGGCGCCTGTGCTCACAGCGCGTTCTTGAAGTGGCAAGCTGTTGCCATTTGGCACAAGGCTTTGCCTTGGTTGGTGCATTCTTTGAGGACATGCCGGCAGAAGCGGCCGCAAAAAAAAAGGACGCAGGTAAAACGCCGAGATGCAGCCAGTTGAGGGCAGAGCGCAGCGTCAGATGCAGCTCTACAAGGCCACAGTTGTTGTGACATTTCTGCGTTTGTGTGCTGGGGTGCTGGTGCCACAGTCTTCCGCGAGCAGCAGCTCGGCGGGAATCATGAGGCTTGGTGATCAAGCAGGGGTGGAAAAAGAACGTCTGTCAGGCAAAAAGGGGGCTGCCCTGCCAAAGAGGTCAGGCGGCAGGAGAGGTTCCTCGCTCCTGTTCAGTTGATCAGCGCTGGAAAAGAAGACTGGAAGGTCTGATGCATCGGAGAGGATCCAACGGCTTGCGGCTCTTAAGAGCACGATGGCTGCCTCTGCAGGGGATGGTGAAAGCCCCTCAGGACAGCAGCCAGAGCTCTTCTGCGCCTGGCAGAGGTCCCGGCAGAGAGGGTGCGCCGCTCAGCGGGTTGTCTGCCAGCAACTCCGGCTCTTGCTTCAGAGGCGCGCTGCAGCAGGCCCAGGACAGCAGCTGCATGTCTGGCGGGGGAGCAGGCTCCAGCAGAGTCCGTGGCTGAAGGACTATGCTGCGCAGCACGCGTTGGCCCGCCTGCAAGCTGGCCAGTGTACTGTCAGGAGTGAGGCACTCGCCAGCATCTGCCCAACAGACAGTCTCTGGTGGCACTTGCCTGCAGGCCGTTTGGGACCTTGAGCGCCGGGAGCGCAGTCGAGGGAGGCAGCAGTAGCGGCTCAGGTGTGAAGCTGTCGTCCAGAGAGGCCGTAAGGGGCAGGATGTGTGGCTCCCGCTGCTGCCACGCGTCTGCTGCTGCCCGCTGCTGCTGCAGTACACAGCTGGTGCTGTGAGGGCTGAGTGGCTGAGCGCGAGTGAAGGCTTTGCAGGCGGTGGCCAAGGCAGCCAAGGCGGGACAGGCACCTCGGCCGCTGCGGCGGTGGTGATGGCCAGGCTGGCCCGTAGGTCCTCGCCCTCCCTGCTGGTCTGGCTGCAGCGCAGCCGCATGCCGTCCACCTCGCGCTGCAGCTCCACCAGCTGCTGCTCGCTGGCAGCCGCCTGCGCCTGCAGCTGCCGCTCCTCCGCTCGCAGCTGCTGCAGCTGGAGGTGGCAAGCACTCTGGTGAGTCGCCCGCCCGCCTGCCCTTATCTGAATGTGCCCTTGAGATTGTAAGCAGCAGATTGATATGAGAACATAGCATATTGTCCATGCGCGCAAGCATTCCGTCGAGGCGTGGCAGGACGCGCCGAGGATGTAATGTTCAGACGGCTAGCGCAGCCTGCTCTTGGTGCTTGACAGGCAGCAGGAAGGAAGCAGTGCAGTGTGACTCACCTGCAAGGAAAGGGCAGTCATGTGCTCTGCCTCGCGCTCCCTACGCCGCCGCGCGCTGTTGCGGTTGCCCAGGCGGCGGCGCTGCTTCTTCATCAGCGCGTTCAGGTTGGGAGACAGAGCCGCTGTTGTCACCTCCGCGGAGAAGATGCAGGTCTCGCTGTCGCAGGCGCCTTCTGTGTTGCCTGCAAGGTGCGACTCATGAGGTACCCGACAGCATGCTGGGAGCTGGCAAGCTGGTGGCAGAATGCCCACCAGGAACGAGCTGCATGCCCAGGCTTGTCTCCAGCGGCATAGAACGAACGGCGCCACCACGGCTGGAGACGGCCTGCGCGCCGATCAAGGGATCTCGCAGCGCGCGCGCAGGACCTTCGCCACATGCGACTTGAACTCCGCATGCCCCGCCGCGGCTCTTGGCGCACTCTTCTTCCCCCAACGCGTTCATGGGCTGCTATCAGGACGGTTTCATGCTAGCAAAGGCCGCTGACATCGCACCTGCCGGCGGTATGCCGTGCGCAAAGTTTGCCCGCCGGTAGCAGCGGGGGCGAAACGGCGGCGCCGAGCGGGAACGCGTTGCGGGTGCAGGTTGCCCGGGCGAGTCGCTAAGTGCAATCAGAGCGAATGCGAGCGAATCGGAGCTGACAGAATCAGGGCATTGATCTAGGCTGAAAGGCCAAGGACGGGGCTTTCACTTGAGCCATCCAGCTTTCGCAAGTTGGCCAAAATGCAGAGAGAAGCCTTTACAGTCACACTGTCCGCACACTCACACACCTGACGCACGCACGCACACACACACACCGGGAAGGGAGCGGGCGATCGGAGTTGCCCTCGCCATGCAGCCCGCTCCCTTGCAGAAGGGCTCCGCAGTCCTAGCCCTGGGCGCCGCGCCGCCGCTGGCGCCTCCTCATTCTTTTTTCGCGGCCAAAACTCTGGGTGCCTGGACCGGCAAAACCCTGTGGGGAGTCACGCGGGGGCGGCTTGCGGCCCACCGGCAGTCCTACTGGTACAAGAGCGTCCCGTGGAGAGAGGGGAGGCAAAATTCCTACGCAGCCGCGCGCGCCTATCACGCAGCAGGCTGAGGGGAGGGAGCAAAATCGGGGGCCCCCGCCAGGTGGGAGCCCCCCCTAGCGAACGCTCCGGCACGGCCGGCAAAACCTGTTCCTGGCAAGGCGTGGGAATCGTTGGGGAGGGGGGCGTTTCTTTTCGGGGGGCGGAGCCGCAGGCACGAGCCACCGGCAGGGACACTCAGCAGGCCGGCCTCTGGGCCGCCGTGCCTCACATGCGCCGCCGGCAGCTCGCGAGCACACACGCTGGGGGGGTCAGAACATGCCGTCAAGTGCAAGGGAATCCTAAACGCTGTGCAGCTAATGAAGCACTTCATACGGGGGTGTTGTGAGGAGATCCTAAACACTGGGAGTCCCTCTGGAACGCTCGGGCACGCGCCTCATGCGGGCCCGCCGGCAGGCTGTTCTCTGCGCAGCGCCCTCGGCGCGGCCCTACCAAAGCTGTGTTTGTTTCCTAGTCCTGGCCGAATACTGGGGGGATGCCTGGGGGTGCCCGTGGTCTGCTCGATACCAGGCAACAGTCCTAGCTCCTAAACGCACGCTGCGCGCTGCATGGGGTGGGAACGCCCGGCAGGCGGCGGGGGGCGGCTGCGGCTGTCATGCGTGCGCGGGCGCCTGGGCCCCCGCTCAGGCAGCAGCCGCGCCCCGGGCTGGTGTCCTAAACACACGGGCCATGAGTCATCTGGGGGCCCGACGCAGGAATGGTGAGTCATGCACAGGTCGCCATGCCGCGGCGCAGTCCCCTCAGGGGGCGCGGGCGCGCGTGCGCTTGCCCGCCGGCAGCTCCTCCGCTGCAGCCAGGCGCTTGCGGGGGAGGGAGTCGCAGCAGCTGCCCTCGCTGGCACTCGCGCCGCCTGCCACATGCACCGCTCATCAGCCAGGCAGGGGCGCGAGCATGTGGCAAGGACGGCAGCGGATGGGCGGGGTGCAGCAGGAGGCGAGGCGGACCCGAGCTGTGCGAGAGGACCGCCTTGGTGGCTGGCAGCGCCGCTGTCGGCAGCTTGGCCTCGAGCAGCGCGACCTGCAGGCAGCGGCAGCAGTCAGAGCCCCGTCTGTGGCACACATGCCGGAACCAGCTGCCGCTGCATTGCCGCCGTCTGCGCGAGCCAACAGTGTGTTGGGGCATTCGGAAGCAATCGAGCTGCAGCAGCTGCCTGCTCGATTGTATGTTGCATTTAGTGACTCGTCAGCTCAATGAGGTTCAGCTGCTGCGCTGTGAGCGACAATAAAGGGCGCCGGGTGCCCTCAAAGCGGCGCGCCTTTTGCCGCAGGGCGCCCAGCTCGGCAGTCAGCGTGGCCTCCCGGGTGGCGGCCGCGGCGGCGGCGGACTGCAGCGCCGCGTTCTCGGCGGCCAGCTGCGCGGCACGCGCCTCCAGCTCCTGCACGTGCGCCTGCTTGCGGTGGCGGCTGCGGCGCGCGCTCTCGCGGTTGCTCAGCATCCTGCGGCGGCCCGCATGGCTGTGAGAGCCCCATCCTCTCGTGCTTGCAGTGCGCTGGGAGGCGCGACTGCGGTGACAGACGGCAGCTGCTTCTGCCACCGCACGCAGCATGGCCAGCCGCTGCAGTGTCACTGCAGCAGAGGCAAGGGGGGGGGGGGGGGGTTGAGTGAAAGGGGCCGCACCGGCGCACTTTCTTGCCCTCGGTCGTGTTGCCGAGGCCGCCCATCTGCATGAGCTTCTGCAGCGTCTGCTGCTGCTGGCTGCTCAGGGCGGGCAGCGCGGGGGCCGCGGGCGCTGCGGAGGGCGCGGGGGGCGTCGGCACCACCGGGGCGGCCACCCTGCATTCGCACGGCAGCAAGGTCGGATGCCGCCATCTGAAGGGAGCTTCCGCCGCCATCAAAGCTCTCTGCTGCTGCTGAGCTTGGATGCGCAGCGGCAGTGAGTGATGGAGCGCACGGCTGCGGCGGCACGAAGGGCTGAGCCGCCGGCACGGCTGCCTTGATGGCGGGGTTGCCCGGCTGCTGCGCTGCTTGCACCAGGCTCACCAGCTGGCTGAGCAGCGCCAGGCTGGTGGCCGACACCACGGGCGGCTGCTGCGGCGGCAGCTGCTGCGGTGGAGGCGGGACGGCTGCAGGCTGCAGTGCCTCGGGGCCCGCCGGCCATGCCTACGAGATTCAGCTGGAGCTAGGTCACTGCGCCCAGGGGCTCGACTGGTGGCCGGAGGCGCTGCGAATGCGTAAAAGGGCGTGCCTGGCCGATCGGCGCCGCGACGGGACCCACGAACGAGTCGCTGCCAGCATCGCTCTTGAAACCTGCACGTTTTTCATGCCGAGAGTCAAGCCGTGGCGGCACCCAACGTATTGCGACGCTCGGGCACCACAATTGCGCCGCGGAGAGCAAACAAGGGGGCGGACATGACGGCATGGAGGAATTCGCCGCCGCGGCCTGGAATCCGGCTGCCCCCCACAGAAGGGAGCACGGGGGCGCGCCTGGCTCGCTGGGCGCCGGGCCGACTCCCAAACCATCGCCTTCGGCCCCCGGCAGAAACGGCAGGCCGCCCTTGGCGCCATTGGCCGGCGGGAAGTCGAGCTCGTCCAGCAGGCGGTCCGCCTCCGCCTCGCTCCACAGCGGGTCGCTCAGCAGACCGCCCAGCGAGCATGTCGAGCCGAAGAGTGACTTCTCCATCGTGCTGGCCGGGCGAGCAAGGAGATGCTGACGCGGATGGGACGGCCGAGACGGGAGCTGGGCGGCGCTATGGAGGCTGTGAGGGTGCAGCAAAAACCGCAGACGCGCCTGCCGCGGCGGGCGGGCGAGGAGCAAGGGAATGAGCCAGCAAGTGGGTGCAAAGGAGGGTGGTAGGGGCGAGAAGAGGGTTGGGGGTGTAGCATGCAGCAAGGAGGGAGGAGGGAGCAGCAGCCGGCCTGGCCCGATGTGGAAAAGAATTACAGCTCCACCAGCATGCACGCTTGCTTGCCAGTCCCCCGAAAAATGGGGTATTCGAGGCTCGAGGTCCGGTCGGCCACAAGCCGGCAGGCGGCGGGCGGCGGCAGTGCCGCAGCACCCCCACAATATGTAGCTCAGTCTCTTGCGCACCAAGCATCCAGCCTCAGGCGGGCACACGCACCAAAAACGTCCTAGCTAAGGCTTGGCACTGGGGCGGGGCGGCGCTGTGTCCCAGCAGCTGCGCACGCCTCCAGCCACTGCCAAAGACAAAGCGGGAAAAGCACGGCAGAGGCACTGGCGAGCTAGCGGCGGCTCGGGAAACCAGGGGGGAACTCTCGCGTCCATCGCAGCCCTTGCCAGCTGCCGCCCACCAGAGCAGCAGCCCGGCCGCTCAGTAGGTCTCCTTGAGCGAGTACTGCTGCAGCTTGACCATGCAGGCCGACTCGGTGCGGTAGGCAAACAGGTCGAGGCGCTCGAGCAGGGCCAGGCGCTCTCGCAGCTCCAGGTTCTCCAGCTTCAGGCGGGCGGCGCGCTCCTGCGCCTGCTGGTTTACCAGCCGCTGGCGGACGAGCTCCTCCTCGACCTGCCAGGCAAGCGTCAGGAGTGCTCGGTTCGAACCGCCAAGGTTGGGACTGCTTGCTCTCGAAGCTCCCCCTGCTGCCCAAGGAGCAGGGCCGAGCCAGCCACGCCACGGGCTTGCAGTGCCGCAGAGCTGCCATCAACAGACGGCAGGCACAGGCACAACCTCCCCGCTGTTCCCCCCCAAAAACTGCTGTTCCCGCCCTTTTTCATAACGGCCGACCAAGGTCCGCTGAAGCGAAAACTGCCGTTCCCGCCCTTTTTCAAACGCGGCCGCCTCGGCGGCCAAGGATCCGCACCCGGTGCAGGCGCTGCCGCGCGGCGGCCGCCTTGGCGATGTTCTCCTTGCTGAGCGAGCGGCTGAGGTCCGCCACGCGCGCTGCCCGCAGGTAGTCCTGCTGCAGGTCGGCCAACCGCTCGGACTGCACCGCCTTGAGGCCGGCCAGGCGGTTGCGCGACTCGGTCAGCTCGCGGATGATGCGCAGCAGGTCCTCGCACTCCTGCGCCTGGGGAGCGCCGAGGGGCGGGCGGCGCAGTCAGCCCGCATGCATGGCGATGTAAGAGCCGGCAGCCGCCGGGGGGGACGATGCAGGCGGAGCAGAAGCTGTGCTGCTGCCGCTCCGCTCGAGGGTGTGGCTGCTTGCCACGGAGTCATGGATCCGCCTGTGCTGGCAGGCTAGAGCAGCGGGGCTTGCGGGCCTGCCTGCAGGGTACTCACGTGCGGGGGCAGCCATGCAGGCTGTGCCGCCCTCATGCAGCGGTCTGAAGAGTATGGCAAGAGCCCCCCGGGCGCACCTTGGAGGTGAGCGCGCCGACCGCCCGCTGCCGCAGCCGCTCCTTCTGCGCCAGCTCCGCCTCCAGCTCCTCTGCGGGCAGCAGCGGCAGCCCCGGGAGCCTCACTCCCGCTGCATTGAGAGGCTTCAGAGCATGCCGCTCAGTTGGGCTGTGAGGGGGCGCACCCAGGCTGCGGCCCTGCGCGTCCGTGGGCGGGTTGCCCGGCTGGGCGCGCGGCACCCGGAACACGATCTGCACCTCATCGTACTCCTGCAGGCATCCCCCCGGCCGCGCAGGTGATCAGCCACAGGGCTGTTGCAGATGCCACCAACACGACAGCATTAGCAGACCGCAGCTGGGCACTCGCTGCCAAGCAGCGCCAGCAGCAGCGCCGCCTGTCGGGACAGCACGGCGGGCAGGAAGGACGGGAGTTGCTGGGGAGCAGCGCATGCCTGGTTGGCATCCGCCGCCTCGCCCTCGGGCTCCGGCACGCTCAGCTGCAGGCAGTGCCCCGCCGGCCCCGCGTCGGCTGCCTGGTCCTCCGCGGGCGCCGGCTGTGTGACTAGCTGCAGCCGCCGCTGCGAGCACTGCAGGCGCCGCCCCCAATCCCCTCAGACTCCAAAAGCCGCCTCACACGCGTGCTTGATTTGGAGTGCGGGTGATTTGGAGGCGGGGGACCGGAGGCTCACGTTGACCAGCGTGGGCACGTTGGCCTGCACGAGCGTGGCGGCAAAGTCGCCGTCGGGTGCCGCCGGCCGCGCTGGCCGCACCCGCCCGCCGTTCTCCTGCAGCGGCTGCGCCGCGTCCGCCGCCGCCCGCCGCCCCCAGAACTTGCGGGCCGGCTGCTTGGGCGAGGCTGCCTTGGAGGCGCCGTGCATCTCGATGCTGCCCGGCGCGGCGCTGGCCTCGCCGCCTGCCTGCTCGCCCCCGCCCCGGCTGGGCCACAGGCTGACCATGCCTGCTTCCTCCGCGCCTCCTCGGCCGCTCACGCCTTGTCTGAATCACCTCGCCGCGCCAGAGCGACAGCGGCCGGGCTGGTCAGCTTGGGGACCTGTACAGCAGCGGTGAATGTGGGTGAGCGATATCGTTGACCCGGGCCCAGCAGCTCCCACCCAGAGCATTCAGGCACGGCCCGTTTGCTCTACTGGCAATTGGCGCCCGCCGAGCGTGGCCCGCCGGGCTGCGCGCGCCGCGAAGCTGATGCCAAGCTGAAAAAGCCCCGACGCAAGCGGGATTGGCTATCGGAGGCTGCAGGGGACGGCGTGCGGCCACGAGAGGCGACCCGGGCATCGACTGGCCTCACCGGCGAGGTCAGCGCGACGGTGTAGGGACCAGGGCAGTGCGCGCCAAAATGGCCGGTGGCACTTGGGGCACCGGCCCGCTGCGGACCAGCCTCCGGCCAGCGACACGGACTACATGTGCCTCGGATCGGCTCTGCTGCGTTGCTCTGAGGCGGCGGCAGTGCCCGCTGGCCGGTCAAGAATCTGCTCCTCGATGTCGGTCTCTATCAATTCTCAATCCCTTGTGCAGCCACTCGTCAGGCTTGCTGCTGCGAGTCTGACTTTTTTCCAGAGGGGAATGAGGCGCAGAACACACACCCGCCAGAAAGCGCCATGCAGGCTGTCGCAGGCAGACGCGGATTGCTACCCGACATTGGCCAATCGCCAATCGCCGCTGACGCTTTAAGCGAGAGGAAGGGGCAGAACGACAAGTATTCATGTCAACAGTGATTGCCTCCTGCCCACGCTCACAACATCCCCCACCCCATCGAGTCCCGCCCACAATCCGCACCCGCGCAGAGTTCCATCGGGGTGAGATCGTGTCCTGCATCGCAATGAGTGTGAAACGTGATTCCTTGCATAATGTTGCTAGCCCAAATTGCAGCGCCGGGCAGCCCGCGCGCGTCCAGCCAGGTTTGTATCCCCCTTTTGCTCGCCCCCCTCCAGCGCTGTCTTTTATCGCACCAGTCGCCGCTGAATTCAGGAGCCTGCTCGACGTCAAAGCGCGGCGTGCGGTTTCACGTTCCGCTTGCTCGAAAGCTGCGCATCAAATCCGCGCTTGCACATGCACTTTGCGGCCAAGCCCGCCTCGCTTCAGTGCTCCTCTGTCTCGCTTCGGTGTCATTATCCTACAGCTCCCCTTCCCGCTGAAATTCCCGACGGAAAAGCATCAGTGCGTGCGGAGCGAGCGGTGCGCGCCGGCGGGGGCGACGCCTAGGACGGCTGCCTGTCCTCGTCCTACCGATATAGGCTGCCGCACTTCGTCCCCAGCGTTTGAAGGTCTTTTATCTCGCACCCATGCCTGTTTCAGCTGGCGGGACGTGACGCTGAGACGCAGACATTCCGATGCACTAAAGACGACGCATGTGTCGTCACCGTTTGTCGTGGCCTGACGGCACACTTGCCAGAGCATCCGTGACCGACCGACTTATATATTTCCTGGACTTTCAGGTTGCTGCCACCACCACTGCCGCTGCTGCTGGAGGCGGCCAACGGCGGGCCCTGCATGCCGCCAGCAGCCCGTGGCTATGACAGTCGGTGCAGCTGGGGGTCGGGAGGGACTTTTGCTGCACCTGGCGCTACTCCTGCTGCTATGGAGCGCAGCTCCTTCGCATGCGACGCTGACGCGCATGCAGGTGCCATTTTCCACCGTCACAGAGCCGCCCGCCGCTGGCAGAGTCTTGTCTTCGGCGCTAGCCCAAGGTGCAGCACTAATCATGCGGCTTGCCTGCCATGCAGCCTGCTCCCACGGACCGCAGCACTCATAACCTTGCAGCTGGGCAAGCTGTGGCGCCAGCTCCAGCTCCCGAGCCCGAGGCAAGACGGCCAGCGGCAGGGCCAGCAGTGAAGTCACCAGCAGAGCCCCCAGACACGAGGGCTGCACCGATCTCTTGGCCGCTGCTGCGGCCTGTTGCAGCGCCTGCGGCGGCGCCAGCGCCGCATTCGGGTGGATTACCACCAGCAAGCAGTCCTGCCAGCCCAGCGCCTGCCCCTGAACCAGACGTGCAGCCGTGGGGCCGAGCTCCAGCACCTGTGCGACCGCCAAACAGCGATGGCCGGCGTGAGGCAGCGCCACGTGGGCCTGCGCCCTCGCCCGGTCAGCGGCCAGTGCCCAGCCAGACACCTGTGCAGCTGGACAGCCCGGGTGCCGCGCCTGTGCCGCTAACAGTGGGTCCCGCTGCCCCTCTGCAAGCACATGCCGAGCATGAAACCAGACGCAGCTCTGTGACTGGCTGATTTGCGTGTCTGCAGGCTGGCTTGCTCGGTCCCTCGCTGGCGAGCAGCCCCAGCGATGAGCCGCTCACCTTTCTGCTGCGGCTGTCCCTCCTGGCGACGGTGAACGCGACGGTGCTGCAGTCGCAGCAGGATGCCTTCAGAGCCGCCATCACCAGCCTGCTTCCAGGCTTGAGTGCGCCACCGTACTGCCCTCCCGATTGTCATGCCAGAGTCACCACAGCTGCGCCGCCGAATGGATCGCATCCAGCTAATGTGCTGTTTTGACAGTGGGTCCCAGCATCGGCCGTTCTGCTCACACAAATGAATTGCGCCACTCCATAAAGACAGACTGGAATGAGGCCTGCGTGCAGGGCCGGAGCAGGTCCGAACGGAGATCCTTGGCGCGCCTCGCAGCGGCGGCCGCCGCCTGCTCGACGGCCCGACGCTAGATGTGCGGGTCATCATCGATCCAACGAGCGGCCAACGGTCCGAGCTGTCTGAGGCGTTCTGCGGCATCCAGAGCGATGCACTGACCGACACCCTGCAGGCTGCTGGTAGGATCCTGGTACCCCATGGTACACCGCCCTGACTTCGTTCATTGGGCAGTGTCTCATCCGCAGCGCTTTCTGGCCGCAGGTCTGCCCGTGGTCAGCGCCTCGCTGCTGGACGGCTCCGGTGCTGCTGCGCCTGCAGCAAGCCCGCAGGCAGCGCCGCCGGCTCCGCCGCCGTTCGTGATTGTCACGCCACACAGCAGCAGCATTGCGGCGGCTGCCCTCTTTGGCAGTACGCTCCCCACAGACAGCTCTCCCTCAGAAACTGGACTGTGCTGCCTACAGCAGGGAGCTAAGAGCTGTGTCCATGTGCAGCCATCGCCGGCGCAGTGGCGCTGCTGCTCGTCCTAGCTGCCGTCGCCTTTTGCTGCGTTTTGCGGTCGCGGCGGCGGCGGCACAGGCACGGCATGCGCCCACAGCGCAGCATGGCCCGCAAGGCGCCTGATGATGAGGTCCGCCCGCTCCTGGGATTGCCAGTCCCGCATCTGCAGGTCTCCCTGCTTGCGTGCAGATGGCTGATTGAGCGGTAGCTGCAGGAGGCGCCTGGAGGACCAGAGACGAGGGCCTCGGGTGCCTCAGACGGCTGGGAAGCTGGCAAGCTCCAAGACGGCGAGCGCCTGCTGGCATTGGCAGCATCTCAGCACCCGCGGGGGCCAGCAGACGGCCGCTTCTACAGCGTCGCTGCGGACAGCAGCCTTGCCGAAGCGGCGGTGCCGTTCCCTGAGCAGCGACTGCGCGAGGCGGTGGCAGCAGCGCTGCGAGAGATGGCGGCAGAGGGCCGGCTCTTCGCAGGTCTGGCACGGGCCCCTTCCTTCGCGGCAGGCTCTGGACGCAGGATGGTCGCTGGAAAGCAAGAGGCATGTGCCATGCCGCAGGGCGGTATCGCATGCACGCGACCACGATCAAGCTGCGCGGCCCCAACGTGGAGCTGCTCTGTTTTGACGCGCACGACAGGGGCGACGAGCGGCTCAAGGCGACCTTTTTCGTGCGGGAGGACGACTTCCAGCAGGAGATCGCTATGCGCAGCCTGGTGCCGTCGGACACCATGCTTCCAGGCACGTTCGAAATTCTGTCATCCCTCCCGAGGCAGCCCCGGCCGCAGCGCCCGCTTACGCGTGCGTGCCGTTGGCTCCACGCAGGCGTGCTGGCGACCTACAGCAAGGGCCTGGCGGAGAACGGCGCCGCGCTGCCCAGCTGCATCATCACCGCGGCCGGCAACTACACGCTCGCTCAGTGGATGCGCAGCACGCGCGGGTGCGCACGCGGCTCTACGTTTTTTGGCCCTGTTTTTCAATACAGCGGCGGCCGCCGCTGACGCGACAGCGCACGTTTCGCTCGTGCAGACTGCCCCATCACTCCCAGCTGCTGGCCATCGTCGATTCCATGGCGACCGCGCTCGACAGCTTCCACCGCGCCGGCTTTGTGCACGGCGGCCTGCGGCCGGGCGTCGTGCTGCGCTTCTCGCGCGAGAACGTCGCGCGGCTGGCCGACACGAGCGCGATGTCGCTCGTCCGCCACCCCGGCGCGCCGCACCCCGTGCTGCGCTACGCCGCACCAGAGGTGCGCGGTCAGATCACTCGCCAGTCACACTGCGCTCTCGGCCCAGAGGGGAGAGCACTGACTCGCGGTGGAAGTAAGCAGGTGACGGAGCAGAGGCTGCAGTCCGGCCTGGGCGTCCTCAAGGCCAACACCAAGGCGGACATGTGGTCGCTCGGCTGCATCATGTTCGAGCTCTTCACCGGGTGCGGCTTTCTTTCCGTTCTCCTCTTCGAGGCAAGTGCAGAAAACAGACAAGACGGCAGGGACTGAGGACTCCTTGGCGCACGTGCAGGCGGCCAGTTTTCGACGGCAGGTACACTGACGACGAGGTGCGCGCAAGCCTGTCGGCCGCCGAGCTGCTTCCCTGGGCGCTCCATCCGGGCTTCTTCGAGGAGGCCATCGCCCACGCCGCCACCCGAGAGGCCGTGGAGCACCTGCTGCGGTGCTGCACTCTCCCACTGCTGTGAGACCGCTGCTGCTTGGGGGCCGGAGAGAGGCTCCATGTGGGCGGGAACAGACGCGCTTGTTGCTGCTGCAGGTGGTCCCCTCAGGAGCGGTGGGGCACACGCGCCTTGCTGGACTCGGCGCTGCTGTCGGAGCGGGGCATCCGGACGCCACACGTGTCGGGCGACCTTGGCATCTTGCAGACCCACACCTCAGTAGACACAGAGGCAGCGGCGGCGGCGGACGCGGGTGCCGCGCCGCTCCCACCGGTGGCCGAGGTTGAGGGCGAGCCGCCCCCCCAGGCCGCGCCCAAACGTTGGCACTCGCCGCGGCTCTACCAGCCCCGCGCTGCCCGCAAGGGCGCCGCCGGCTGGGTCAGGAAGCACCCTGCCTCGCCGTTCGACCCCACCGCCCGCGACTGGGCGCGCCTCCTCCCTCCCGCCACCCGCCATCGCAGTGTGCTGAGTCAGGCAGAGGCTGGCCCCAGCTGCTGCGCCGGCGCACTGACAGGCGTCTGTGCCTGCAGGTGCTGGCAGAGAGCGACCTGAAGCTGCAGCCGCTGCCGCTCGAGCTCCACTACAGCCGGGAGCTGAGCTCCGGCCGGCCTTCGCTTGCCTCCACGCGTGCTTCCTTCGCGTCCGGGCAGCATCCGCTGGCCGAGCCCTGCTCTGCGGCTGCGGCGCCCTTTGCAGCGCCAGGAGCAGTGCCAGCGGCCCAGTCCACTGAGGACGGCCTTCAAGAGATCGTCAAGGTGCGCTGCTGCCGCCGTCCCGCGTCACTTACTGCCATGGCATATCTCTGGCATGCCTCTGAGCAGGCTTGGCGCACGCAGGCCAAGCAGGCACATGCGGCAGAAGCAGCCCACCCGGTGACTTCCCAGGCGCTCTCGTCTGACAGCTCCGGACCGCACACGCCGCAGCCGTCAGCCGAGCCGCAGCCGCTCGCGACGCGGCGGCAGCAGGCCCTGGCCAGCAGCTCTGAGCTCGAGTCGCACAGCGAGGAGACTGCCAGCTCTGCCACCGAGCCTGCCTCTGGTGAGCCTCTGTCCCCTGCTTCGTGAGCTGCGCTGCTGGGGCTGCAGCACAGCACTAGGCTGAACGGCGCGGGCCGGGTGCAGAGCCGGAGGCGGACGCGGCTGCCACTGAGACCTCTGAAGTTGAAGCACCGGCTGCAGCCGCGTCCCGGCGGGAGGAGCAGCCAGTGAGTCTGGATCGCCAGGCAAAAGCAGAGCCGCACCTGCAAGAGCAGCAGGTGCTGGCGGCGCGCGAGCCGGCAGATGTGGGACTGCCGGGCTGGCAGCCCGGGGACGGCACTGCCGCGACCACGGCAGCGCAAGAGCAGCAGCGGCGGCAGCAGCAGAGCACCTGGTCGAGCATGGCGGAGTCATCACTGCATGCGCCTGTTGAGGAACCGTCGCTGCCAGTCAGCACGTCCGCATGGGCCAGCCAGGACCGGGCACCTCCGCCTGCGTCCATGACATTGGTGCGCTAGCCACTTTACTCCTCTGAGCACGCTTCTGCTGGTGCCGGAGCAAAAGCGACCCCTGCTTGCAGCTGGAAAGATAGCAGGATAAGAGTGGACTCTCCCCAAAGGGAGACTGTCCCGACTTGGTGGCATGTGGCGGCGGCTGCAGGTGGCTGCACGGCTTGAGCTGCTCGACACCGGCCTGATGAGCTTGGCAAGCATCAACAACATCAACAAGGCGGCGGCGGAGGGGGCAGATGCCATCAGCAGCCATCAGTCAACAACTGCAGCAAATGCCCCGCAGGCGAAAGGACGGTCAGTGGCCAGACAGGCACCCACAGCGGCAGCAGCTGCGGCGGCTCGGGAATGGACCTGGACCAGCAGCCTGCTGCAGCTGCTGCAGCAGCCAGCGGCAGCCGCACAGAAGCCACCGCCTCCGGCGCAGCTGCAGCACCCCAGCCAGGCAGAGCTGCAGCGGCAGCGCGCGGAGCTGGGCGTGGCGCTCAGCCTGCAGCCCGTGCCGGCGGCCGCGCTGCACGGCCTGAGGGGCAGGTGCGCGCCCCGCGACCCTGTGGCTGTCGCAGCAAAAGTAGTTGTCGGAGCTCCTGGCTGCTGAGTGCGAGCTGAGGCTGAAGGCAAGGGAGAGGAAGAGAGCGATGACAAGTGAGGGATGGCTTTTTGGGACACTCACACCTCGCTAAACAGGTCAACGTTGTTTGCAAGCAAAGGGTGAAACTCTGTGAAACTGACGCAGTCTGCTGCCTGCAGCCTGCTGGTGGTCAGCACGCGCCTGGCCAGAGTGACGCTGCCGGGCCTCTCTGAGGCCGACGTGCTCGAGCGCCTGCGAGACAAGGCGCCACCCGCCTCCAGGGTGAGCCGTCCATCCCTCAGTAGTGCAGTCAAGTCAGGGTGTCATGCAGCAGCTGCTCTTGATCATTCCTGACGCTGGCGGAATCCGAAAAAGAGCTGTCGTGGAATCGGAACTTGCTTGCTTCAGGAACTGCGCAGGCTGACTCGCATTGCAGATTGAACTCCAACTCCTGGCTGTGCAAACAGCAGAATCTGGTCACACCACAGTGCGCAAACGCCTGCAGGAGGTCAAGCCGGTCGCGCGCTCTGGACTCGGAGACGAGCCGCTCTTCCCCGTGCAGCTGGGCGGCCTGCACCTGCTGCGGCTGCGCGTGGCGGCCGGCGGCCCCGCTGGGCGGCTGCCGCTCATGGTCGAGGGCGTGCGTGAGGCGCGACTCTACTATGGCTCAGCAGCCGACGCCGGCACGCCGCTGCAGGCATGCACCGCCTCACCTGCCTCCCATCAGCTATCTCTCTGCAGTGCCTCCAGGCTGGCTGGTTTGCGCTGGGCGCGCAGCGACTTGAAGGTGCTCTGGTGTCAGGCAGACGGCACCAAGCTGATCCCCTCCCTAGCGTGTGCAGGTGGTCGCCGGCAGCATCGACGCGGACGGCAGCGCCTGGACGGGCACCGCGGTGTGGGACACCAACGTGCCCGCAATGGCCTACCTTGCCAGCCAGTTCGGGCAGCACACCTGCCTGCGCCTGGCGCTGACCCTGCCCGCCAAGGTCCGCTTTGCTTTTGAAACCTACTACAACCTGGGCGGCTTTGCCGCCAAAACGGCGGCATTGCTGGACCTCAATTCGCGCGTGCGCGCTTGTTGCAGGGCGAGGCCGGGCTCGACTTCACGCTGCAGCAGAGTCTCTATGCGCTCGTCTCCACCCGCCGCCAGTCCACGCCCGGTGCGCGCTTCGAGCGCAGCGACGCGTTCGCCGGCCACCTGCGCGGCCTGCCGTGGGCGCAGCAGGAGGCGCAGGGCGTCATTGCGTTTGCAACCGTGGTGCGGCGAGCCCCAACAACGGCACCCGAGCACGGCAACTCGCTGTCAGCAGAGCAAATAGAAGCGCCATCCGCAGTCTAACCAAAAGGGTCGGCGGATGTCAGTCTGAATCGCGCTGCCGGCTGAGACCGGCTTTGGCTCCTTCGGTCGATACTCAAGGGGCTGCATCTTTCACAGGGTCCAGAGCTGTGGATGGCCGCAGCTGTGCCCTTCCCCCTTGCATCCGGCTTGTTCTGCTCCCCTGAGTTCGGCTTCTTGGAAGGCCCCTTGTGGCCGCGCGCCTGCATCTGCTGCGGCCGCCAGTGGCGACAGCAGAGGCAGGCGCGCCTCTCTATGGCCGGTCGCCCGGTAGCCCTGAGGCGCACAGGCACAGCATTGATCGTCATTTTCTTTTGAAACCGTCCACCCGCGGCGGCAGATGGTCCCCACCACCGCTTCGGCTCGTCTCCAATCGGCGGTTGCCGCCTAGCCTGGCCTCGTCTGTCTTCTGTCGGCCAGTCATTCCACATGCACTGCTGGGTGCTCACCACCCACCCTAGTCTCATGTATATTCTGTCGTTGAGCACGGCTGATTCGGCAGCCATCGACTGGCCCCTGGCGCTTTCTTTCGCCCTTTCTCTCTTTTCTTCAGAGGCGCCGTCCTCGGACCACCGACGCGACGTGCCTGCCTGCAGGACTGCCTGCAGGTCTGTGAACTGCCCGCACCCACTGCGCCTTTAAGCATGTAAAGCGTCGTCTGGTGCCTGCCCTTCAGTCCTGCAGCGACAGCCTCACCCAGCTGCTCATCGGCTGCTGTGGGGCACCCGCCACTTGAACCAGGGAGTCAGCCGGCGGCGAGAAGTCGGCGAGGCAGGCAGGGTGCAGCTCATCTGTGGGGCGCAGCTCATCTGGCGTCGGTTACTATTTGAGTCTTATTTGAGTCTGCCGCCTGTAACATTTGAGTCTGCACTCTGCATGATATGACTAAAATCCTTTGCAATGTGCCATTTGCTGTGCCAGACTGAACCAGCACCTGCGCACAACTGCTTTCACCCGTTGCCTCGCGTCTGGCCTCGCTGCTCACCCTGCAGCAGTCAGAGCGAGACCTTAAGACTGCAAACCGACTCGTTGCCTGAGCTTCTTCATCGAACGCGGCCTGGGCGGCCACAGGCCCTGATGTCGGGCACGTACCTGCTCTGCTGACTCTCTTTACCGGCACTAGTGGCTTGAACCCGCTAACGGACGAGCCGGGGTGCTGAGACCCCGACATTGCTACTCGCAGGCCGGACCGCCCCGCCCAAGCCTTGGGAAAACCGCGCCGGCGCGTCCAACGGCTCGAGCGGCACGGCCACGCCGCTGGGGCCCAGCACGCCCAACGACGGCGCCGCCAAGCCGTGGGAGCAGGCCGGAGGTCAGCCCTCCTCGCCTGATTTTCCCCACCTTCGGTGGCAGCAGCCTCTCGTAGCCCTCCGAGTGCTCCCGCCGACGCACTGAGAGCATCAGAGGCCCCGTTGGAAGCGCGAGCCGGCCTTGAAGCAGCCAGACCTAGCTGCAGGTGCTGTTGCCGGGCCGGAGGTCGGCGCAGTCGCCAACAGGAGCCGGCCGTGGGAAAGCGGGGGACCCAGCACCAGCGGCTACGGACTCCAGGGAGGCTATGGACCGGGCAGCAGCTATGGTGGAGGCTACGGCGGCGGCTACAACTCGGGTAACTTTCCCTCGCGGCTGCATCCCAGTGCGCAGGCTGCCCGCTCCAGTACGCAACACACACTCTCTGCAGAGGGAAAAAGCAACCACGGCAAATTCAACAACCCCTCTGCCAACCGTTCTGCTTGAGGGCTTGCTCGCTGGCTGCAGGCTACGGCTCCAGCTATGGCGGCGGCTATGGCATGGGCAGCAGCATGTACAGTCGGCCAGCCTACGGCGGCTACGGCAGTGGCTACGGCGGAGGCTACGGAAGCAGTTACGGCGGGGGCGCATACGGCGGCGGTTACATGAACCGCTACGGCCCCGGGTACGGCGGCTCGTATGGCATGAGCGGCGGCTACGGTATGGGAGGCTACGGGGGCATGGGCGGCTTTGCCGGCGGCTATGGACCGGGTGCGGCTCCCCACTCTTCCTCTGGCCATGCCTCTGCATGCTGACCATGCAGCAGCACTGCTCATGCTGGACTTGGGAGTACATGTTCCATCGAATCGCTGTGCCGGTTGAAGGGCTGCGCATGGACTTGGGAGGCAAGCGTCCAGGGGCCGAGTGGTGCGTGCCTGGCCTGCAGGCGTGCACCCAGGGGACCCCGGGGGGCACCCGCCGCCGCCCCCGAGCGCATGGCAGCATATGCTGCATGCGATCGGTGGCGTGGTCGGCTTCTTCGGCCGCCTCAGCTTCCTGGTCGACGAGAACGCGCACGCCTTTCACTTTTTCATCTCCTCCCTGCTGCAGCTGCTGGACAGGTGCGCCCCCCTTGCCACGCGACTGGCGCGTTGCTGCCGGCCGTGTGGATTGCCCCGGCTGTGCCAGTGGCAGCCCGCCTGTCCTTCTGACTGGACACATAGCCCAGCATGGGGGCTGGGAAGGAAGTGCAGTGGCGCCGCTGCGCCCGCCTCTGCCAGGCGCAGTCCCCGGCAGGCAGTGCCCTGACGGGGGGCGGTGCCGGCCTGCAGGGCGGGCTCTCTGTACGGCGAGCTCGCGCGATTCGTGCTGCGGCTGCTGGGCTACGGCAGCAGGAGCAAGCAGCGGGCGGCGGCGGGGGCGCCCGCGCTGCCGCCGGCCGGCCATGGGCAGGCGCCCGCAGGCACGCTTTCTCCACTCACATCAGCTCCCGTTAGTAGAACTGCTGCTGTTGACCCAGATGCTGTCGCATAGCCAGCAGATTGATGAGGCATTGTTCTGCTGCGCAGGCCAGGCAGCGGGCCCTGGACTGCCACCGGGCCAGCACAGGCTGCCGGGGCTGCCGGCGCCTAGGAGCACTTCCGCTGCTGCAGCCGCCGACAGCACCAGCTTTGACAGCCTGTGGAAGGCGTGAGTCGCGCTGCGCGGGGAGGCCTGATGCGTTTGAATTTCGCACTCTGAGTGAGAGAGGGAGGCGTCAGTCGCGCAAACTGTGAGTCACAGTTCTGACACTCGACAACACCGAGCGCTCAGCAGTCCGCCCGGCACCAGATGCTCCAGGAAGGCAGGGGCAAAAAGGCTGCCGCTGCAGTCACGCAGTACGCCATGCAGGCAGCGGCTCGGGCACCCGGGACTCACGGCACTCTCGCCCGATCCAACTCGCTCGTGGCCGGCACAGTTCGGCAGGCGCTGGCCATGCAGGCACGCCTCATCGCAGCCAGCCGGCCAACCAGAGACAGCGCTGCCATCCAATCAGCCGCACCCTTCCCCGTGGCCTCGGCCTCCTCCCCAGGCTAGTCAGCAGCTGCAGCTCAGTAGCAGGCGGCCGTTTCCCGGCAGGCCGCCTTCAGCTCGCTGCTGGCAGGCTTCACGCCGGCTCACTTGACGGCAACCTTGGCGGCGTGCTTGGCCTTGGCGGCCTGCGCCTTTTTGATCCGCGGCTCGTAGACCGCGTCCAGCTCCTTGAGCTTGGTGTCGAGCGGGATGTCTCGCCGCGGCTGGCCGGGCTTGTCGCAGCAGCCGGCCCTGCAGGCAGCACGGGTCAGTGTGAGCCTCACTGCTGTGTTGTGCATTTGGCTGGCAGGCTTAGGCTGTAGGCAAGAGTGCCAAGTGACCCTGACTTCTGGATGAGGGGGGCTCCCAGGCTGCTGCAGCCTGCACCGCCAGCTCACAGCAGCGAACCTGGCACAGAGCAGGCACCCTTTTGTCCCGCCTCTGTCTCGCTCTCTTCCCCCCTCTCCCCGCATCCCCTCGCTTCTCTCCCCGTCCCCTCTGAGGGCGGGAGGAGGGCCCCTCACCCCTTGCCCCTGCGCACGACCGAGAGGTCAAAGGTGCGGTCGAGCGTGAAGGTCAGTGTCGGCTTGTTGGCCTGCGGGCCGCTGGTCTTGGCGGAGACGGCCACCTGCAGCAGCCCAGGGCCGGGGTCAGCCTCCCCTCCACTCGCTGTCAAGGCAGCGCACCAGCAGAGGCAGGCCCTGCGTGACTGAAGGCAGACTCTGTGCCTCCTCTCGAGCAGACTAGGCTCCCGCCAGCAAGCCGCTCTGCGAGTCGCCACAGCCACCAAACACACAACAAGGTCAGAAAGAGCGGGAACGTTCGAATCGACACCAAACAAGGTGGAACCTTGTACGGCTGAAACGGAAAAGGCGGGAGCGTTCGAGTTCGAACCGACGGAAGGGGGCGGACCTTGTACGGCTTGAAGTTGTACTCGAGGGCGGCCAGCTGCCGGTCGATGGCGTAGGAGCCCTTCAGCGTGCCGCGGCCAGCCCTCCTGGACAGGGAGACGCCCTTGTCCTGGGTCTTCCAGTTGACGGCTGGCGCCAGCGTGAAGCCCTTCCAGGAGAGCTCCGCGTCCGACACGAGCGCCTTGGTGCGGCTGTTCAGCCTGCGGGTTGGCGAGGGAAAGGGTTTGAGGAGGTGGCAGGGTGCCGCAGCTGCGGCAGCGGGCGCGACTGGCCCGAGTGGGTGGCTCCAGGCCAGGGAGGCTGCTTAGGTGCTCCTGCCCCAGCGAGCTGGCTGCCACCCAGAGTCCCACTCCCCCTTGAAGGCAATCCACATGACAAGCAAGGGCCTCCTGAGCCTTGTAACCCTGCTCAGGCCAAACTGACCGCCGCGGAAAGCCCATGAGCCTCCTCAACCCGATAAACACGACCCAAGAGCAAGCAAGTGCACTGTTTCGTAGGAAAGGCCCGCGCACGTGTTGCGCAGCTTCAGGCGCGGCAGCTGCCCGGTGACAGTCAGCGTGGTCGCCTGCGCCTTCTCGCTCCACAGCGCCTTGAGCTCGAGGCTCTTGCCGCCGGCGTACTTGAGTTTGGACGCCAGCTCGGCCGCGAGCGTCTTGACGGGGCCCAGGTCCATGGCCGCCTTGGCGGTGACCGGGCCTGCAGGGGCAGTTAAGATTACAGCTACGGTTGCAGTTACAGTTGCAGGTACTGTTACAGTCATGGTTTTGGTCATGGCTATGCTCATGCTTTTGGGTTCGGTTGGCTTTCCCTGGCCTGATGCCTGAAATGCAGGCTGTCGAGGATGCTGGGGGGTCGCAGGCAAGGCGCCAGCACAGGCGTGATCAGAATACCAAGCAGCAGCCAGGCTGGCAGAACAGCTGCAGCTTCCCAGCGGCTGCAGCCTGCTCGTGGCCAGCGCTCAGGCACCCCGGCGGCTTCAGACCCCCCAACAGCAGCCTCGTCGCCGCCAGAGGAGCGGCGGTCTTCACCAAGACAGCCGCCCTGGTGCTGCTCCAAAAGCCAGGGCGGGGGGGCGTGCCTATGGGCCGCGACACGGACAGCGTCGCGCCGTTCAGGCCGCGCAGCTGGCGGAAGGTCGTGTCGGTGGTGCGGAAAGTGTAGGTCACGTCGTTCACCGTGCGTTTGAAGGCAACGCTGGCAAAGCTGCCGATCTGCAGCGCGACCGGACGGGCTGAGGCCTGCTGTCTCTGGAGACTGTGTGAGCTGCGCCTGCGGCTCTGACGATGGCTGGGCTGTATGTGCAAAGGGCAGGGAGCAGCCCAGGCACCCATAGAAGACCGGAGCAGGCGCACAGGACAGCCGGAAAGCGCGCAGCGAGAAGGAGTGAGTTGCCCCCACTCTTTCAGACGAGGCCATCTGCCAACTGGATTGCTGGTCCAGCCAGGAGTTCTAGGTGGGCATTCGTGAAGCATCTTGAGACAGCAATATCGGCGATGGAATCAGCACAGCACTTTGGCGGTCATAAGGTGGCAGGGACGGCGGGCAACAGCGTGGCATGCGTCCTCTAATGGTCAGTCAACGGCGTTTGCGGCCTCAATGGGAGCCATGCTGGCGTCAGTGCGGCGTGCAGGAGATATCATGAGTTCCGACAGCGGAATGAGCGCACCCCCTCGCCCTTGAGCAAGTCATTCTTGCCGATGTCCTTGAAGCTGACCACCGCCACCGCGTCCGCCACGACCGCCATCCTGAGCCTGCTGCCGGCCCCGCCTTGCTGTGTCCGGAACTCAGCCTGTTGTGTAAGGCGGGCCTGCCAGGGGGTGCTAGGCTGCTGCGGTTCCGTAGCCCGAAACCGACGGGGAAGCGATCCCGCGCACCAGTGGCTTCATTTCGTGATCTGACGCGCTGGTTACCGTCGATAGTTGCTAAACCTGCTCTTCGGCTCGGTCTCTCGGCTGAGGCTTGGGCTCCAGGGGCATGCCCATGCGCTCTCGGCACTTCTAACAAAAGCCCGGCCTCGGATTCAGCAGCATGACGAGGCATGATGCCCTCATATGCTTTTATGGTGAGATCGCTTCTGACTCCTTGCTCCTCGGCTGCCACAGTTCCCAGGCGGGCTGAACACATGTCTCCCGACATGCAGCAGGTCTGCTGGCCTTCTGCTGCGCGTGCGCCTCGGCTTCGCCCGTACACATCGTCCAGATCAGCGACATCCATTTCAGTGACCACAACGTATCAAAGTACAGCCATTCCGGTGACCCGCTGGGCGACCTCCTGTGAGGACTCCTCTCTTCACACTGCCCTGCTCCACGTGCTCAACTGCAAAGCTCTTTCTTTCTAGCGCTCATAGGCGGGAGAATTCCAACTGCTGCCCGCAGACTCTTCTCGCGGACCGTGCTCAAGTCCCTCAAGCCGGCGGCTGTGCTCATCACCGGCGACCTGGCCGACAGCAAGAGCAAGGCGCGTGTGGGCAGGCAGAGCGTCACCGAGTGGCAGGCACGCGCCTCTTCAAACACACAGGCCGGTAATGCTCGTCAGGATCGTGCTTTGGTGCGTTGGGAGCGCGAGATGGCTGCCTGGGGCCGGCTCGCGCGTCCGCCCGCCCTACCAGTTAGCCTGCCTCCCAGCTCCTGAGCGCAGCCGACGCTGTGAGAGCAGCAGCGCATGAAACGACCGTTCGAATCCAAATTCGAAATTTGAACTCGTGATTGGTGAGCAGGATTACCGGCGGGCGATTGAGGCCATCAAACAAGACACCGGCCTGCCAGAGTCCCTCATTCTGGACGTCCGCGGCAACCACGACACCTTTGCCGTGCCGCACAGGTGGAGCTCCGAGTGGGAATGGGCGGCTAGTGCGCGATGCATGCCCCGAGCTTGCCCAGCCGGCAGCACCTGCTCATTCGCTTCCATCCGCCTGCGAACCGGCTCTGCCCACCGCACCTGCCTGCTCTCCCCAGACCCGCTGCCTGCCCTCTGGCCTGCTCAAACAAGCTGCAGGCACAGCTTCGAATCCTCACCGATGACTAATACCGATGACTAATGACCCGCGGCACCCTGCAGGGCCGGCCCCGGCGATTTCTTCCCGCAGTACGCCGCGACCGGCCGCCGTAACGGCAGCGCCAGGGTGTTCGTGACGGAGTTAGGGTCCCGCCAGGGCGGCCTGCTGCAGCGGGAGCGCTGCCCGGCCGCGACCCTAGTAGGGCTCGACGCCTCCATCGAGCCGGGCCCCTCCAGGGCCAACTTCTTCGGCATCGCCCCCCGGCCGCTCCTGGAGGAGCTGGCCGGCGCGCTGGCGGCCGCCAAGGAGCAGCAGCGGTGCGCCAGCCTGGCGAATGCAACCCCAGCTCGCTGACTCATCCAGACTGTCTGCCCCCCAGCTTCCACACAGCTGCAGCCCAGCTTCCTGACAGCTGCTGCCCATGCCAAGTAGCATGGGGTTCAAGTTTGGGCTGACACGCTCTGCTGCTGCTGCTGCTACAGCCCTGCTAGCTTCCTCTGCCCCCCCCCTCCTGCTGCAGCCCAGTGAGCGGACACTGACAGGGCCTGTGCGCGATTGCCTGCCGGCAGAGCGCGCGGCTGCGACAGCACCTTTGTCGCTTACGGCCACTTCCCGCTGGAGACCATCGGCCAGCCTAACACCGACCCCTGGTGGCTGTTTGCGCCGCGGCAGCCGCCCGCGCCCGGCGGCGCCCGCACGGTCAAGCAGCTGCTGCTGCGGGCCGGCGTGGCCGCCTACCTGTGCGGGCACCTTCACGCGGCCTTCGGCCGGCGCCTGCATCGGCTGCACCCCGCGGCTGGCACAGGCTCGCCCCTCTGCTGCCCCTGCTTTCCGCTCCGTCTTTGGGGGTGATTCAGTGGAGCTCGATTCATCCTTGATACACATGCATAATGGGAAACGTTATCCAAATTATTTCCGGATAGCAGGAAGGGTAAGCGCACGCGCTGCCGCCCGCCTTGCCTGGCTAGGACTGCGCAGATTCCGTGGCGGTCGCATCTCACTGCAGTCGTTTCCCCGTATGCCAAGACCCAGGCCACCATGTGGCTGTCGACAGCTTGCTTCTGGGAAGCTGCTGTGCTGGCCGTGGGGGGAGCATGGCGCAGCTGACTGAGGCGGCAGCAGCAGCCGCCGGCTGTTTGCTCTGCTAGACTCTGGAATGGGAGGGGACGTGCCAGCCCCTGGGCTGCCGTGGTTGCTGCCTAGCAAGGCGGTTTGGCTCTGGCTCGGCTGCGAACTCGCAAATGTGGACATGGCTGCTGTGGGGGACGTGCAGTCGAAGGCAATCCTAAACCCTAATTCTGATCTCAAAAACCCTAGCAGACTGACACGTGCCTCCCCCGGTCGCAGGCCGCCACCTGGCCGAGCTGGAGACCGCCGCCTGGCTGAACGACCGCCGCTTTAGGGTTTTGGCGCTCGGCGGCAGCGCCAGCCTGGCTTTCAGCGACCTGCACTTTCGCGGCCCGGGCAGGCCGGCGGCGGCTCGGCCGCAGGCGGGGGCGGCGGAAGAAGAGGGCTTCAGCGTCGAGCCGCAGCTGCCGACGCAAAAGGTGAGGCTGTCCGAAACGAGCGTTTGGGCTCGAGCTGAAACCCTAACATTGTAATTCTCAGGGTTGAAGAGAAATATGGGCCGCGTGGCGCTTTTCTGGCGGCATTTTGTCCTTTTTGAAGCTGAACGCGGCTGCTGTGCCGGGCGGAGGCAGCAGGGTGTATGGGAGGCAGGCGGCAGGCGGGCTGGGTGGGACCCGCAGCACACCAGAGGGGCTCTCTCCAAGACCGATATCAACCCGCAATGCGTCCCGGCAACGGTGCTGTGTCGCATCGGCTGGCGTCTAGGGTCTTACAAACCCTACATTGACCTGCAGGTGGCCGGCTACTTGGTGCTGCTCACCAGCCCGCCTGACGCCCGCTATGCGCCCCTGCTGGGCGGCGGCGGGGGGCCGGCAGAATTCGCAACGGCAGAGGCGCTGCTGCTGCCGGTGGCTCCGAACGCGCCCGCCAGCCCGCAGCAGGCGAGCTTGGTCCCTATTGAAAACCCTAGCTAAACCCTAAGCCCTGGGACGGAAGGTTTCGTCGGATTCGGGCCCTGCGCTCTGCCCGGGCCCCTTTAGGGTCTCAGGGGCTGTCCGGATCCTAAACCCTAAGCACCCGCACAGCTGGCAGCCGTGCGCGCCCGGCTCCTGGCATCGGCAGCAGTGGCAGCTCAGGATTTGGTTCGAGGCCCAAAACCTATGCCGTAGGTGGCAAGAACTCTCGCGAATAAATAACTTGAAAGTGCCGCACGGATGGAAATTGGCCTGAACAGATTGCGCAAAAGAAGCTGCTCGGGGCGAAATCAAGTATATATCCCAGAAAACACTCTGCAAGCCGGTTTTACTAGGGGCAACACGGGGCCGGTGAAACTTCAAGCCTTTGCGCAAACTCCCTGCGCGAAGAGTTGTTTAGTAAATGCCAAAATGCGAAAGCGCGAGAGTTCCTGCTGCCTA